>JAECUM010029285.1:0-24417 GCA_016617855.1 Megalonaias nervosa | reverse complement strand
AATCAAGTATGTGAGCATCTCACTAAACTAAATAATTTTATCAACTATTATAACACGAAAATAAAAAAATACAAAAGACGTATAGTTGTCATCGATGTAGTTGTTTACTCGGTTTCTGCTGTTATTGCTGGAACAGGATTATTATTATCAATGTTGACGATGACGGCACCTACTGTTATAACCATTATTGTTTCAGCATCAACGACTATTGCTGGAGTTCTCGGTATTATAGCCAAAAAGATAGATACCTGTACAAATGCTAAATTGCACGATTATATGATTAAATTACATACAGTGGCAGAGGCATGTTCTAAACTATCTTTGTACATTTCTTCGTGTGTTAATGATGGTGAAATATCCGATACTGAATTTGCGATGATTATGAAAACCTATGATGACGCTTTTAAGGTGATCGCAAATGATTTTAATGAATTAAATAATAATGATACTAATAATGACAGACAGGGAGTTACTTCAGCAGATCGTCACTAATACAACTCCGTCAAAAACTACTATGATATCGTTAAGTTCGACCAATCCTGAGTTTAGTGTCAATTTTCCAACATCAATTCCTGCAAAAGAAATAGCATTAACGCAATTGCGAGTTTATTATAGCTGGCCCAATATTAGATCAAAACCATTCGGTGGACTACAGCCAAATAATTCATTAGTATTCGCTAATAAGAATAAGCCTGATGGAACTCCTGATTGGCAAGTAGTTGCTATTCCAACGGGCAGTTATCAAATAGAACAGATCAACGATGAGTTCCAACGCAGAATTAAATCTATTACAGGAAAAGAATCAAAAATAGCAATTACTGTCTACGAACCGACATTATCAGCGGTTATTGAAATAAATTCCCCTGATTACTCCGTAGATATTTATCAGAGTTCGATTAGATCAGTATTAGGTTGGCCTGAAGATCCACCGGTTTATCAAGGACCACCAGAACCACAACGATCTGATTTCGTCGTAGATGTCGAAAAATTTATAAAACCTCCAGAATATCGAACAGAAAAAAATGCTTACCCATGGCGACGATATTTTGGTGATGGAGCTATACATTATATAGATAAAACAGAAACCCATTTTACAAAAATAGTTGATGGTAAAAAAGGTAAAATAATAGTACTTGATATTGATGAAATAAATTCATATGCTAATACAATTAAATCTGAACACGGACGTGTACTTAATTATCTAAGAAAGTTATTTTCCAGCATTAGCACTTCCTACAACGAAGACTTAAAAAATCAAATAATTGAAACAATACAGCATTTGAATCAAGTTGCTTCAGACCTAGAGATCATGAATGATGTTATTGTTAACAGAGAAACAAGATTAGTGAACATAGCGGCAGCAGATAAACGCTATAGAATGTCATATATAGTTAATGAAGACGGTCCACTTCAGAGTGTTAGACTAAATATTCTGTTCACAACAGTATTTCTAAAACATTTCGGAATTACGCGAGAACAATTATCAACATTTGTAATTCCTGGATTTAACTCTGAGGAGCTAAAGAAGTCGGTTAATGATCTTATTGATGAACACTTTAAAAGAATGTGTGATTCATGGAAAAATTAATACCTACACCAACTTTTCTTAAATATAATAATGATCCACATGGTGGAGGTCGCCATATCTCACCTGGTATTGTTAATATAACATCTACGATCGCGGTCAATTTAGTATGTGACGTAATTGATGATAGTTATCAAGTAGATCTTTCAAAGTCTAACCAGGCCCAACAGGGGTATATACTATATACATTCAGTCCTAAAGATCCGCCCGGGTGGTTAATTGTATCTGAGCCAATTAATCCAGTTTATCTACTTGTACATAATCCATTATTGTCAAGAATAGATTTCAAACTTAATGACCAGGCAGGAAACATTTTGGATCTAAGACAAGAGTGTCTTAATATTAATTTGTATATACGCTTGTAGAACGTCTGATTAAATAATCAGGGGTTGATGAGTAAATACATGAATAATAATCAATTTCTATGATTAAAGCAATTGTATATATAATAAAGCGAGATAACTCGGCTATCTCTCTCTGCGGAGTAAATTGAACGATTATTTCCCTTACTACTACGTTCGATTTACAGACAACAAATACTTCTTTTTTTTTCGTTAATTATTTAGTGACCTACTTCTTTTTCTGTAGGTGATTAGCTGTTAGTAAAGCATCAATTTGTAACAGAGAGGGATATTGATGCATCTGATAACCTTAAATTCACGTCGGTTTATACGAGTGCGTAAAGTTATTTTTAGCTATAACACATGTATTTGACCTTAACGAACGATAACTCTTACAGAAAATGTAATGTGCGATTATTTTATACAGTATATTTTATAAATCATGTTTGTAAATTAAGTAAATATACGCTACAGTTGTACAATAATTGTGATTTTATTCAGTATATTGGTCGTACGTAATTTGTCTGCTTATTCAGTGTTGGGTTAACTACATAATAATTTTAAAACGTCTATATGTATGAATCGGAAAATGGCTCAGTGGTATAGTGTTGGGCTATGATACTGACGACCGTGGTTCGATTCCTGTGGCTGACGAGTGTCGACAGTATTCGGAACGATGCTATTTTATAAGGTTGGGGAGCTCAGCCCCAACGAATTCAATACCCCTCATCACGTTAAACAACGTGGTGAGTGCGTTTTGCATTTACCCCGGGGTTTGATTTGGTGGTGGGGTTATTGAATTCGCAATACAGAGCTCCCTAAAATAATCAGCTATCTACCTCATTTGAAGAGACCGCTCCGGTGGCCTAGTGGTTAGAGCGTCCGCCTCGGATGCGGGAGGTCGTGGGTTCGATCCCCGGTCGAGTCATACCAAAGACTTACAAAAATGGTACTAACAGCTGCCTCGCTAGGCGCTCAGCATTAAGAGGTTAGTGTTAGGACTGGTCGGCCTAGTGTCAGGATAATGTGACTGGGTGGGACATCATGCTACATGTCTGCGGCATGATGCCCCAGTGCTAGACATCACTATAAACTGCCACACTGCAGACATCGTAGCGATATGACTGAAAAATTGTTAAAGCTACGTTAAAAATCATAATCACATCACATCACATCACCTCATTTGAAAGACCCCCACAAGGAAACATTCAGAAAGAATGCTAGCCAAATAGAAACAGAACATGGAGTGCCAATAACGGTCATAAGAAAGACATCATCATGCAAAAAAGGACTCCATGAAAGACACAAAGGCTATCAGGGGCTAAGTGACGGGTAACCGCTTAGGATGCTATTGATTATTTTTGATATTTTAGGTCAAACTTGAATGTCAAAAGTTAAAAACTTGAATGTCAATTATTTGTTATTTTAAAGAAATAATTATTATATAATGAACCAAGAAAACATTAATGATATTATTTCTGCTATTAAAAAATTAAAACATAACGGAATAAATCTATCTGATAATCTCGATCCTGAAAAAAATATTGTGTGATTATGAAATATTAAAACAAAGAAAAATTGACAATAAATCCACATTACCATCCAATTATAAATTCGTAAAATTAATCTATCAGTCTATGTTAGAATCATTGGCGGTGGTAAATGAAAAGCAGGTAAAGCTATTTGCGCCTCTTGCACGTTCGATCGAAAATATCAGATCCGAACTGTCTCGTGAATACGAGAAAAAGAAAATTGTGGATAATCGTGTAATGCAATTAAGAAAGATTATGTTATTTGATTCTGTCAAAAATGAGAGTGACACTGAGAGCAGCGACGGTGAAGGTACTCATGGCAAAATATAGAGTAGAACTATATACAATTTATTTATTAGGAAGACAGAGTTAGATATATTCAAATATTATCGACTGATCGTATTTTATTGAATATGCAGATTTGTATATTTTATTTGCGACATTTTGTACCGATCCTGGATTTATGCTAAAATGTTTTGCAGCCGCATTAATTGATGGGAAAGTTATTTCTTGGTCTGTTTCTGTATTTATGGATTTAATAACTCTCTTTCCGAATACTTTACACCTTCCTGTATTTCCACGTGCAGAATTCTGACTTTGTGTAATAGCCTGCAGGTTAGATAACCGATTATTTTTGGGATTTCCATCAATGTGATCAACTACAAATCCATCTTTGATCAATCCAAAATGACATTCGTAGATAAATCTACTTGATAAATAATTTTTATTTCCACTGATATTAAATCTAAAATAACCAAATTTATTAAGACTACCGACTGGGTTTTTTGATTTACAGTGTCTGATCACACCATCTCGGGATGCTTCATAATTTGTATATACTGGATGTTTCACAAATTCGTTTTGCTCCATTTATATATAATATTATTTGTCTAAATCATTGTTTTGAAATCTGGCCAGATAATCTTCTACGGTTTTTATAGGAGATTTACTTTTATTTTTTTTGTCATAATATCGTTTTAGTCCCCTGTATTTTTTTCCGCCACATTTTAGACACAATTGAGTTTTTCCTCTGACTCCAACACCACACTGAATACACGGTATTGGTCCTGTACTTCCATTTTTGATATTTTGCATATGGTAGTAGCAGTATTTGTTCACGCACGATTTATTACAAAGAGAAGTATATCCAATTCTGAGCCAAGCACATTTGTTTTTTGTTTCACTCATTATATATATACTAAAATTTTAATTTAAATATTTGTCTTAATTATATGGAGGAATTATCCGTTATTGAACCTTCCCCTGCTAGATTCGATCTTGACAGATTACCAGAATATAAACTTAGTACTTCGATGCAGGATCTGGCATTAACGGATGAGGATGTAGCCGAACGTATTCGTGAAGCAAAAAATGAATTTCGTAATAGTGGCGCTGCTCATGTATGGTCAACATTCAGAGTTGGAAATGTTACTAATATGATGAATGACAAACGGGGAAAAGTAATTATTAATCACCTTGATGATCAAAAATATTTTATTTTAATAAAATTTATTGTAAATACAGAAGATATTTGGATTATTCGTGATAAGCGCGATCCAGTACGCATACAATCAGGAAATAATATTGTTCTCTTAAATAATAAATCTAAACCCGGAATACTGACTGGTATTGATAAACCATATTATGAACGGGGGTACCCTGTGACTGCAGTTGTATATGCAATATATCCGCTTAATAATAAACCTGACGTCAGGGATCTAAAGCCTATGAAACTGTCAGAGTCAAGAATAAACTGTGTAGCTGAACGAGTTACAGAACATTTTACAAACGCGATACGTGGTAATGGTTTAACAGATTTACGACGTAAAAAATAAATACTTGGGCAGAATCAGTTAAAGATACCGGAGCGTCTATCAAAGATGTCGCTGAACTAGAAAAGAAATTAAAATTCCCAATAACAGTAAAGACGTTAACCGGAGAGATTTTATATAAACCAAAATATGAATCAAGAGGAGCTCCAATAAATATTATTGATCATAATTCGCATGCGTGGACCTCAGCAGTAACAATATTTCCACGAGATAGAGCGGTTAAATTTTATGATGGACATATATTTGATTTTATCAAAAATATCAGTAAAAGTGACCCTGTATCCGTTTGGTTATTTCAAAGTTCAGAATATGATTATTACGATCAATTTGTACGGCCTAATGGTGATATTTACCGTACAGAATCTCTTAATGTAGAAATGGAACATCTTGCGCTGAAATATATTTCAGACGATGTCAAAGTTAGACAATTATTAAATAATTGTTTTACAGTTCCATCTGTAGCGGCTCATTTCGCTCAGGAGAAAAATTTATGGAAACCAACACGATCAGAATTTCTTGAAGATATTCATAAAAGCTGTGTAGAATATGGACACGGGGGATTATGGAATACTAAATATAAGTGTAATGACGTTATATCTGTTGATATGGTAGCGTGTTATCCTGGAAGTTTTCTTGGATACGGAGAATGTTCTGAATACTTTAAGAGATTCGGACATCCATCACACGAGATGACCAGGTTTGCGATAAACGGACATTTACCAGATTTTGACTTAACCGGATTTGCTCATGTAGAATCATTCGAGTTTGCAGAAAATCTCCATCCGATTACTTATGTTTGGTTTGGAAGACATTTTTTCAGAAAAATGTTGGGTTCCAATAGTACTATTGCGATATATGCTTGATGCTGGAATTTTAATATCTTTACAGGTGAGTGAGGCAATTATATCATATCGGTTACAAAAGCAAGTTTGGTTACCAGAACCAAATAGATTTAATATTGATGATGCCAGGAGAGAATTTCCTGATCTTAATGAAGATGACATTATTAAAATTACTAATAATATACGTAAATGCAGAGATGAGCATGATGAGAAACTTGCAAAAGATCTTGGTAGAAAGATAATTGGTAAATTTACTCAAGGAGGAGCCTATGATCATAAAAGACACTGTACAAGATTGATTATGGACGATGCTGAACTCGATTTTATAATCGCTGATACAACGGAAAAAAACACATTCATAAATCGGAGTAATGCTTATTTGTCAGACGGAACCAAACTAGGTACAATTGTGAGTTATCTTGATGGTGACTCACCGCAATTTACTCATTTAAGATCATCTATGTTGGCATATGTTTCTATAAATCTACTGTCTATGATAAATAGATTTTCTCGTTACGCTGTCAGAGTTGCTACAGATTCGTTTTATATAAATAAAAAATATACAGATTTGTTAAAACCACTACTTAGTAATGGTGACTGGGGATCATGGAGAATAAAACAAGAAAATATACTTAGTTATTCTGAATCTGCCGACGTTGAAATTAAGGAAATATATTACAAAAATAATAGTCAAGTATCAAAGTCATCAGCATCATCTGTATATGATCCTGTGGCTAGACATAAGACTGTTTATCTTAATGGATGCGGTGGTTCAGGTAAAACAACGCGTGTGATTAAATTATTCATGAATAATAATTCAGATATAATTGTTTTGACACCGACACATAAACTCGCCAGAGAAATAAAAGAGCGAGGAGTAAAATCGTGTACATATCATAGTTTCTTTAGATGGTGTGGAGACACATGGACTCCCGAACGAATGGGTGAGAAATATATACCTAAATATATTATATGGGACGAGATATGCACGGTATCGTTAGAAATATTAAAAACATTTCTTGATTGGCTATTAACAAAGAATACTGCTGTAATAATGTGTGGTGATCATGGTCAACCACCACCCTTTATTGGACAGTCTCCACATGAATGGCTGAAGAATAACGTAGATTATTATGAGGAAATAAATGATGACCATAGAGCTATTGACGAACCGCTGAAGGAGTTTAAAAGATTAATTAGACTACAACCAGACAGAGTACAATGTGAAATAATGCGAGGAGTAATTCCAGAGACTTCTATGAATGATTTTCTAAATTTATGGAATCCCGCTGATTTAATAGTTGCAAGTAGAAAGATAGTTCTTGATGAACTACAGGATAAATTATTTCTGTTACATAAAGAAAAGTTTTCAGATCTACCTGTACCATTATGTTATCGCCCAGCAGATACTCGACGACAAAATATTGATGTTGAAATTCCTGGTGGTGGAATACAGAATCTTGTCTTGAATGATATTATTTTAGTCGATATTAATGTCGTTGAGAATGCGCTGAATATGAATGAATCACCGTGGACGTTAGGGTATGCTATAACTATTCACTCGTCACAGGGGTTAACTATTTCTGATACAAATATCTAGATTATAGATGATCGGATCGAATGGTCGAATTTAGTCTATCTTGCAGTTTCTAGAGTAAGAAGAATATCTCAACTACATAGGGTTATTATGAATTTTACAGAAAATAATAATCAAACTGTTAATAATGACGTAATAAGAAAAAAGCTATCTGGTTATAAGCAATGTGACAAAAAAAAATAAGCGTGACTTTAATATTGATACTGAATTTATTATAACACTAAAACAACGACAAAATAAAAATTGTGCAAGTTGTAACGCAGTAATGTTATGGCAATATTCGAATAATAATCCAAGACAATTTACCGTAGACAGAATTAATAGTGATCTTGGTCATACACGTGATAATGTGATGCTGACCTGTCTTGAATGTAATCGATGTAGAGGTTCTGGTTATGTAATTGTATGTGGTGGTAATTGTGTGTCTTTAGGAATTGCCTGTAATTGTTCACGCACAAATCCACGTTGAGGGGCTCTCGAATCTAATCTGTAGATTGGAGGTCTACCAGTGGA
This sequence comes from Megalonaias nervosa, assembly GCA_016617855.1. Lineage (NCBI taxonomy): Eukaryota > Metazoa > Mollusca > Bivalvia > Unionida > Unionidae > Megalonaias > Megalonaias nervosa. The sequence continues at coordinate 16,175 of JAECUM010029285.1, read as the reverse complement.
TCTTACCACGCTAGAAATTGTATGTGTAGCCACACTCCAGATAGGATCAGTTGCTCTTTTTTTACCACCTTCAAGTTCGCCAGGCTCATATAAATATCTTACAGTTACATTACCTAATACTGGTTGAGGTTGATGTCTGTCATCGCTACGGGGTATATATTTTTTTGTGATCGCATTAGAAGGTTTCATGGAAGTTGAACGAGTAATTTCGTTATTTAATGCAGCTATCACACTTGGTAACCTTGTAACCCATTCACGAGATCGCTCACCGGACTTAAAGTCAGTGGATATTTCCTTTGCGTATTGGTATCCAAATAACCGCTCAGCAAGTGTTCGATTAAATCGTTCAACAATTGCCTAATCACGATGAATTTCAGTATGTCCTCGTCTGATTTTAACGTTATGTTTTTTCATCAACGACAATACTGCACCGTGAAATTCTTTGCCAGGATCAACCTGTAATAACTGTGGCCATCGCAAAGGTCCTCGCTGATAAATTCGTTCAAACGCAGATGCAACTTCAGATGCTGTCTTTGTTGATAATGGTTCCGCTTCTTTATATCTACTTGCAACGTCAACGACAGTTAATGCGTATTTGTAAGTGCGTGATTGACGTCTACCAATTTTAATGGTATCGTGTGGTAAAAATAAAATATCTGTTTGATGAACCTCATTAGAGACGCTGACATCAAAATGTGCATATTGAATTTTTTTAGGTGGTGGTAGATAAATTTGCCATATTGCCCGTCGTGCTAACCACGCTGCAGAAACAGAACGTGAAACTTTTGCTGCTTCAGATAATTAACTAATAGCTGATCTGCCTCTCCAATATCCTCTTGGGCTATAATAAATGGATTCCATTATAATAGTTATATAATTAATTACCAGCCCCTAACATTATTTTACTTTTCATGGCAGATTTTACTAGAAAACTAGCGAGTTTTTCTCTAACAGATTTATTAGGTATATAATTTAATGCATGAATCAATTTTACATCTGCGAGATGCCTTTGTTGTAAATCTTTACTTTTATACGCAACGTCATGAACATGGCACGCTTGATCAATCTTATTTATTGGATACTCTCCTGATCTTGGTTGATCTTGATTATCAAGTCGGATATCAAGTCGAGTTCCGGGACCGCAATAATTATATCCTGGAAGATGTTTCTCACCGGGGTATTTAGCCCATGGAGTTCCTGGTAATTTTCCTAATAAAGCGGCAATATCTCCACCTGTCTTTGTTTTGACAAATTTGTATTTCTTCGTGCCACATTTAACGCATTTGCCTGTCAGAGCACGTCGTTTATTTTTCGTTGTTATTGTAGTTAATTCAGCAGTGGGTGTAGGAATTTTACACCGAACACAATATAGACTCATATTATTTATTATATGGATACAATTGATTTTTCGGCGACACGAAAACAGGAACCAGTAAAGCACCATCCAGCATTACCAAATTCGATAAGAATGATTATATTAGGTCCATCTGGATCGGGTAAAACACAACTATTACTAAATTTAATAATGAGGTGGTTAAAATGGAGTAAACTGTATTTAGTAGCACCATCTGTAGATGATCAACACTGTTACGAGGTACTCAAGGATTTTAATGAGAAAGCGAAATTAATTAATGAAGATAAAAATAATGATGTTATCGATTTTATCACCGACATTGATGAAGCACCGTCAATAGATGACCTCGATGGATTTATTAATAATTTAGTAGTATATGATGATGTAATGCTGGATAAACAAACAAATCCAGCTAGAATATTTTCCAGAGGTAGACACAAAAATACAGACGTTATATACGTCACTCAGTGTTATACACAAATACCGAAGGTGATCAGAGACAACTGCAATATTTTAGTTGTATTTAATGGAATAGATAATTATACGTTAAAAAATATTTACTATACCTGGTGTTCAGGGGATATGGATATGATGAAGTTCAAAAACTTTTTTGCTCAAGCACAAGCTGTTCCGTTTGGGTATATAACAATAAATCTACATGATCCAAGATCCAGATATCGTATAGGTCTAGATAAAATCTTTGGTTAATTAACGATAGCAGCAGGCAGGGTGGCCGACAAAAATTAATTGACCCGCGAGTAAACTAAACGCACTATAACATAAAAAAACAAAAGCGTCAAAAATAAAATAACAAAAATGAGCTAACCCAAACGATTTATTATTCGTTTGGGTAATAATAAAAGTTAGGAGGTTCGGTTTAGCGTTATTGACATTATTTTTCAGCCCCTGTAGGAACCTTTATTTTATGAAAAACTTGCTCGAAACCAATTTGTAGGGTTCACCCTGCCTGCTGCTCAGGATGACATACGTAGACAATAAATATTTGCGTTTTGAGACAACTAAGTAAAACTCTAAAATTTCGAGAAAAGCAATACAAAAGAAATTGAAAATAAACAGAATTTACTTCATGTTTCAAAGAGGACATAACAGCTGTATATAAGATAGGTTAACATGAAGCACAATCCCATTTTGCTTTTTTGAGGGATTTGTTTATAAGAGGGATTTGGATGGCATAAGGTGACCTATTGTACGGCGTATTAAATTTCACTTCTAGTATTTACATTAAACATTAGAAATAAAGTTACGAGGATATTTCCATTCAAAATAGAAAGTGCTGAATAAACTAATGATAGTAATAAGAAGCTGATGCCACTAGAGGTGAGTGAGGCTAACATGTCTAACAGAAAAGAAACTGACCCACGGTAGGTTTAACATAACTCTTGTATATTAGAGTCTTGACTTTTTTCTTGATAATTTCTCCATATATTTGCGTCTGCAGCATCCGATTATTGTCACCTTGAGTATCAGTCAATGTACAATTTAGCTCAACGGCAAGGTTTTCAGAGCATGGAGAGATTGTTGGGCAGATATGAAATGGTTAGTAATGTTTGTGACAACAGTGTTTCTGTTATAGCGTTTGTGAATTTCTTTCATTTCCTAAAGTCAGCTGTTGCACCAACATATTGCATGCAACGATTCTCGCATATCAGGACAATAATTACGTATTCTGTTTACACGTTCTAACTTTTGATGGATAGTCTATATAATTTCTGTTGATCACCTCTTTAAAATAATGGTCTGCGCAGTTGTTTACAAAATAGATAATCTATGTATTTACGTGCCTTCACTTGTATGTTAATGCTTCCGTGATACGACTCATGTTGAATATACTAGTATGTACGGATAATGTGTACTAGGCGTGGATTATCTGGGAAGTATGCTGATTTGAATGGCATAATGTTAATTGTCAGTCTTAGTCTTGTGTTATAGGAAACTAATTTGGTCAATAGAAACACTTCCTTATAACTGCACTTTGATTTCCCTAATTAATTCGATTACAAGTTTATGATAACAGTTGGTAGGTAAATGGTACTTATGGAAGTCTGACCGTTTTGCGACCTAACTCTGTCTCTGTGTTTCCATCTTGTACGATGGATCAGCTGTCCCTAGTATATGGTGCTTTTCCAATGACTCTAACATAAACATACCGGCGGGATGCAAATTATTAAAATAGTTACCGAATCCAGATAATTGTTGTATGCAACTTCATGTTTCGTCTCACTTTTCACTATGTTAAATACATTTTCACTAACTTCAGGGCGTGTGGAATGCTTGCTACACAAGATTAAACTCTAGTCTGTACATAAATATATAAGTTGTGACCAAGGGGCCACAACTGAATATCTTCGGAGTATGAACCAGAGGATCATTCAGACCCCAATGCTAGATGTGTTGACGCTTAGGTCAGTTTTTGCAAGCCAGTTCTCGGATGCCTTATCTTAGCATAATATCTGAAATATTTTAAATTTATGGAGAAGATCCCTACCCCTATCCCAGTTTGTAAGAAAAAGCTCTAAATTTGATAATAGTCTCAAACATTAACGCTCCACCCAAATACATATCTTAAGCTTTAGAAATCTCGACCGTGAACAGTGTTGGAGGATTTTCTTTGAGCGCTCTTTTTCATTTACTCAAGTTCACATGCAAGCACTACCAGAGGCGTGAGTTCAAATACTCTTCTACTTATCTTTGAAAAACGAGGAAATTCATCACAACATATCACAAGCTTTGTATCAAATTAATTACAACTGTCTAGCCGCCATCAGTAAAATGTTTCAAGAATACGTTCATACCTGAGCAACGACAATTATCTTCTCCCTCAAAAATACTAAGCCAAGATCGTGACGACCAGATAAAGTTTCAAATTTTTCATGACTATGATGTTGTAGATATCTGATATCACACCTCGTATCGTTATATATTGCAACAAATAGAGAGGCAATAAAAGAAGAATCTAAGTTTAAATAGAGGTGATAAGTCACTTACGAGTTACCAGGTATCTGTTCATCAGTCTGCAACGATATAACCAGTATAGTATTAGTGATATGTAACAGTGGCTAGAATGAAATACAAGCTATTATGATGGTGAGGTGATAATTAGGTAACTTCCAAATGCATGCAATGTCCACAGGATTTAGATAACAATCGGTACCTAGTTTTAACATATGAGAAAGAGACAGACAAAAACAAATGTCCACATTCACATATTATAGGTTGAAATATAAAATATTTTAAATGAGAATGAGCAATTTTCCAGGGATATTTCTTATAAGATTAGATATCAGTTTTCGTCTATAAAATCCTATCCAATTTCTTCGAACTTTATATTTACCTCTTCCTTGAAGGCCTGGTTTCCGACATCGTAAACGTTGGTCATGGTGCTTGGTTTGTTAACTATGATGGAATCAAAGACGTTCAGCCTATAAATACCTTACCCGAAGAATAATATTACAGACAGCTGACACAACACATCTAGGGAAAAAAAAAACCAAATTAACAAAGGATGTAAAGCAATATTATAGAGCTTATGTTTTGCCATATATGTGTAGTCTACATGCTCCTATTGTTTATTTTTTTTCTTGCCCCAAAGAGACATGACTTTAAAATTTATTTGCCATATGAATCCTTAGAAGGAATTTGAAAATGCAACCATTAGCAGAAATGGTTAAAATCACACGAATTTAAATGTAATAATCCACAGCAATAAAGAAAAATCGTTAAAATTTTTTTTTTTTCTTTTTTCAGCCGAAAAGTAATCTTTTCGCAAACTCCAACCTTAACTGAGAGAGGAATATTGCAGGCAATTCTTTTCAAAGTTCATTAAATTTGTTTACATTTATCAATAACTATTTGCAGAACCTGTAAGCAAAGTCTAAGTATACACTAAGAAACCACCTACACCACAAAGGTACAAAGGATTATCTATACCTCCCATCTATGGGCCGCCAATTAGGGGTTTTTTTTCTAGTTCTGTAACATGTTGTGAGATCCACCACATCCGAATTGAGATATAAGGAAATAAATTAATATTTATGTTTTGCAGGTGTTGAAATCGTTTATCCGGATTTGTAAAGGATAATGTCATTCTACAACTTTACCCCAGACCTCGACAGCGTATATGTTGAATAGAATCATATCATTCAACTGAACACGACATTAATATGGAAATGATATTGTACACATTGTTTCATTTTGACCCCCAGGACATCCATGTTTTACTCATTTAGTCTATGCTTTTATACGTAAACGGTAACACGCTCAAATTTACAACCTTTAGTCTCTAATCAGGGATGTAAACTTTGCGGCTGGATAAGACGATATACATGTCACACGAAAAGGACATTCCTTGCCTTATTCCCAAGACGTACAATGTAAAGAATCTTTGCTTAAAAGTACGTAAACATAACGGCTGAAAAGCGTGTCAAAAAGATTCTTCCACAGGCGTTCTGTACGGGTAGGGGTGTGGAAATGGGTTGTGGGAGTAGGAATGGGGAATTTGTCGCGTTGAGATTATACCTGTGTTATAAACTTGGAAAGTCTCGTCCTGAACATAAAACTCATATCTTCGTATTTAATTTATGAAAACGACCTAAATTTTCTCATATATACAAGATATAATAATTACATATATTGCATTATTACTGACTAAGTTTTAAATGTATCAGTCTGGTGCACAACAGTAATGTAATTGTCTACCACTACCTAAGTGAAAGTAGTTTATTTATCGCTATAATACTTACAATATTTTACCATAGGTCTCAATATCTCAATATCCGTATTTACGATACAAAACCTGAAGGCAGTTTCAATAACTTGATCATCATCCTCGATCAACACATTCTTTTATCCATGTCTAGCTAGCAGTCCATTCAGACAAAAGGCAGAAATGTATTGTGCATTTTACTTCCTTGTAGAAGAAGGGAGCGGTTATTGCATAGTGCATGTCATTCTTCAGTATATATACTTGGTGAATTTACAATCGCCTTCGGGTATTTTCTCAATTAGTTATTTCGATCCATTCCCACTACTATTACATGTTTACTTACTCTTAATGATTGTAAGAACGGAAAATAACAGTTTCATTGCTTCTATTATTTTCTATTTTGTGAAAAAGATATTTGCATGAAATGCATTGTTTTTGTTTGAAATGGATCAGTATTAAATATTATAATAAAAATAAGTATTACGGATCCAATTAGAATTACCTAGCACATCTCTTAACACCTCACACACAATCAAATAAAGCAGAAGATGATTTTGCTTGAATGATAGTGATATCCTGAATTTGTTGATATCTCTACCACTTTAATTGATAAAGTTTGACATGACACGGTATATTATCAACGGAAATAATATTTTTTTCTGATTCACCTTTTATCATTAAAGACAAGTCATTATTTTTTCTCTCTGATTAGAACATGCCATTTCTATTTTTCTCTACGAAGAGGACATGTGCATAAAAAGTCACTATGACTAAGCATGATGTTTTTTAGCCGCTGTTTTGAATCTCTGGACTGATGTCTCAGATTCACCAATTGTTCAGGCTAGCCAAGGAGAAAACAATCCATCCATCTCAAGGAAAACCACTATATACAGAAGATAAAGGAAACATTTAAACACTTCGCATTTATCATTCTGTGTTGCATATACATGAATGTATAAGGCGTTGATAGGATCCTAAATCTTGAACATCTGTGGAACGTTAGTAGTGACGAGACAGCATCAAATTTGAACCACTGCTTCTTTGTCGTGAAGATTAAATTAGAGAAGTCGGGTTAGAAAAACTACATTCTGCAAACCAGAACACCAGGTGTCCATTTCCAGTAAAAGTACGCATTAGGTATGTTCAATAGTTGGGTCGGCAGCAGAAAACCATGTCTTTGAAAATTTCACTCAGCTGGAGTATTTGTTAATTCTTGCTATATAAGACAACCAGAAAAAAACTCATGTATTCGTGGCTATCTCATTTTACATTACAAACGTCATTTATTATGGATGCTCGCAATAAGATTTAATGCGACCACGTCCGTATTGCTACATTTCAAACTATTTACGGCTATATTATACACACGGACAAATACCTATTGCTTTAATTTGAACAGTCTCATATGACGAATGATTTGATGGTACTAGAAAAGTCATCCAATTCACTTTTACAAGCGTTATTATTTACGTTTATAATCCCCCTCTACTCCCAATCCTAAGGGTTACATCATACAAGGGTTAAAAGCCAAATCATCGGTCGTGACTCTTCCATCATAATAACAAACCTCATCAAATATACATCTTTATTGTAATCAAAATTGGGCTGAATTCTTAATTTAGTGTCCCTGTTGCGAAACCTGCAACTGACCCAACCACGTCTGGTCCCGAGATTTAAATCTCATGCTGTGTTCTACTGATTTGTAATGTATAATCATCTCTCTTCGGGTGCATGCACAAGCATGACCAACTGAATGATTCACAAAACCAATATCAATAATATTGGAGGAAAATGTCCCATCGCTTCTATTTAACTAAGGACTATTTTCTACTCAATTTAATGCGGCTGATTCACTCAAACATCCCATACAAATTACACATCATCATCATCATCATTTGTATTTCCTTCCATAGAAGACTGCATGATATAACAATAAATCATCTGAATACAATCAATAAATAAGTACCAAAATAAAGAAATGAATACAAAACAAACAAACATAACAAAACTTAGAATACAAATTCTAACAGTATATCAATCATTAAAGTGTTATTCAGCTGCATAATTTACAAGTTTCAGTATCTTATTTGCAGAATATAGCTGCACACTGCATGCTGCATACAGGGCGAATAACTTGGAGTTTTCTTTGTCGATTACACCTGCAGGTAACCTTTTACCTAGAATATATTGAAGTTGCAGCTCATCTTCTGCATTAAATAACGTAATATGTAGGCTCAGTGGAAATTTATCAGTAAGGAAATACCAGAAAGAGTTTCTGAAATTTGACATATAAGAACAAGCAACGCAACAATGAAGTATCAAGTCTGTATAAACATTCCCACATCTAATACACATATCAAGTTGTGTTTGAGGAACAGCAGCCCATAGTTTAGCTACATATGTAAATACCTTAGTGTGCTGTCTGGTTTTAGCCGACTGCCACACTGAGGCAGGTCGCAAGGATTCGTGTATCGAAGAGAATCTATCAAAATCTGCATGATTAGACATACGAACTTTCCAGAGGCTATTTTCAAGACCAGGAATTTTTGACCTTACAATTTCTTTTCAATTTTGTTTATCTGGAATTTCGGAATGCTGCAAATAATTAGTTAGATACTCAAGCAAGTCCAACTTCTTTAACTTATAACACAGATTTGAAATTAACCCGTAGCTTGACATGCATCCGCTCAAAATAAAGTGAAATAACGCACCGTTAAACGCACGTTTAGTATGTACGTTATTAGGCATCAAACACAGTCTGTGTTAAAACATCAATTTTCTTCTATCAATTTCGGACTGTGCTGATGTCCATCCTAACATTCCCAGAGCGATGTCTGATCTTGTATGAGTTGGGAAGCCTTGTAAATGTTTGGCAAAATACCTCAGAGTTTTATCCAATGAAGAGAGGTCACCTTTTGAAATATTACACCATAATTCACTTCCATAAAACATTGAAGGAGAAATTACCTTTTTGATTACATTTGCAGCAACCAAAGGATTTAAACCATTCGGTTTAATGCCAATAGCAAACAGACCGTGAAAAGATTTTTTTTCCTTTCTTGCATGCATCGAGTATTGCGTCATGCTACGTCAGCTTTGAGTTAATCCGGTGTCCCAGGTGTGTTACCGAATCAGTACCCGGCAGACATGATGGCCCAAGATACCCCTTCATATTGACATAATTCTTGTATTGGGGACCGAAAATGACAATGTATGACTTTGTGACACTTAGCTCGAATCGCCACTTATTACTGTAGGTGTATGCTATATCTAACAGCTTTTGTAGATTACTAGGGTATATAGCCAAAAGGGTTCGATTTCCCACAGCTAAGGATCCAATCTTTGCTCCAAATTCACTATTGCCTAACTGTAGCAGCAAGTCATTTATAAATATTGCGTACATCAAGGTTGACAAAACACCCCCTTGTCTCACCCCTTGGCCAATTTAGAACCAGTCCGAGAATTGCCCATTGACAAGGACTTTGCTCTGTAAATTTATATACATGTTAAAAAATATCAAAAGTGATTTACCCGTAATTCCCAACTTGAATAATTTAAAAAGTAACCCTTTGTGCCGCACGGTATCAAATGCCTTTTTGTGTCAAGAAAAGCAGCAAAAACCCGTGAACCCATGTTTACATTATATTGTACTGATTGCAACAGCGAATAAACTCGCTGTTGTGCAGCCTAAACCTTTTTGGTAACCATGTTGTTGTGAACTGGGTATATTAGAATTAATATCTTTGAGCCAAGTTACCAAACGTTCATGAATAATTTTCTCAAAAGTTTTGTAGATAACAGGCAGTAAAGTAACAGGCCTGTAACTTTCGAAGGAGTTCTTTGATTTTCTGTTACCTTTGTACAGTGGTATTACTAACCCTTTTTGGCAATCTACAGGTATGTAAGATTGATCAATCATCTGAGTAAATAAAATTGTCATACACTCTATGAGGTAATCGCTGCCATAGATCCAATGTGCATTGCAAATTCGATCATAGCCCGATGCTTTTGATTTCTTTAGACTTTTAATGATTTCTCTTACTTCGTTTACACTGATACTGGTCTGTAAGGCCTTGATATGGCTTGCTCCGTTTTGTAGAGCCCGATTTAATTCTCTCTCTATAAATTCATTAAAGTTTCCGTCAAAACTATGGCTAAAATTTGGCGTGTGAACGTCCTCATAGTATCTGGCAGAGCCATTTGCAATGGAAGCATCATCACGGACACAAACTCCATCAATTGATAGTTCCTGACAAAAATTTGTATTGTTCCCTCTCTTAACAGTGATCATTTTCCAAAGTGCCTTACATCGCATTCATGTGCTTTTTCAATTTCTTCATATACCTCCCCCATATATTTTTCCACAGATTCTGAAGATTTCTAAAGTCTCTCTTCTTATCTTTATATTCTCTGTAAAAATTATATTGACTACCCCTCGGTCTTCCCTCATTTATCCAAATATACCTAGCTTGTCTTTGAAGTTTATGTGCTTCTTTAAGTTCATTTGACCAGTACGGTTTGGCATGATAATTGAATTTGGACTTTGGAAGCGCGATGTCGCTTGACTGCTGTATTGCATTAACAATGTGCCCGTAAAATCTATCAACATGGTCCGAAATAGTATCTATATCAAACGTTTTCAAGTGATGGTCCAGCTCAGATTGATAATTTTCACGGTATCGGCGTCTAATTTATTCCAAGCTATGTTATTTCTCTTCATAGACTGTCTGAAGTCTCTCCCACGGGTCACTGTACAAAGGGAAGTAAGGATAGGAAGGTGGTCAGATATCACATGCTTTTCGTGATCTGAAACAATGTGCACACTCCGTAAGCTACCTATGCATTGATCCGACAGTACAAAATGATCTCTCTCTCTCTCTCTCTCTCTCTCTCTCTCTGATGAAAATTTCGGACATAAAGGTTGTAAATTAAATCTTATAAATACATACTCACTTGCTATTATTAAAGTCTTCATACTGTGGCAATTGCATAATAATTATACACAGTTGATAAGCACCCTCAGTTTGTAAGTAATGATTCCAAGGTTCCCAATCATTGGCACTATACTATGTCTGGAGCAATAAAACATGATTCGGATATATAACCCTTAAATTACCATTCATATACACCAACGTTAAGAAAATATTTTACAAAGGCACTGCTGCAGTAAAGTTAAGGAACTCCTCAAATAAAAGCAATTTATAAAACCGGAACAAATAATGTCAACCAATAAAGATGCGCGTTGCACAGAGACGCCTCTGATCACCAATCGGAGCAACCTCGGTCTTTCCTGTAAAGAGATTTTGTCACGTAAATGTTGAGAATGCTTTGTATAAAACAAAAGCGGAAAAGATTCATAGCACTCATTATACCGAATTGCACTCCTACGAATCTGAACTTCCACATCCATTCTTCTCTTTTCTCTCTCATTTTGTACAATGATAACACTGATGTCAAGGAACTGTGTGCAGTAAAATGTTTATTCCTTATGTATGAACGAGAATTTATAGCCTTGTCTGAGGGTGGTTTAATTTTAGCTTTAATACTGAGTTCAATTCACTCAGGCTGCACGCGCAAAGAGCTTTTTATGTAGGTCCCTCGCTCAAACTGCCTGCAGTGAAAAACCGATTACCTGGAGATCCCTGGTCGTGTATTTGATCCTAACTAGGGTCTTATAAGGTAAATTATAAGGTAAATTCTCGTTGTTTTATAACACTGCCGATTAGTTTTGCCAGGACTCTTGTCAAATTAGGGATGCGCTCTTCAGCTGCATGTAAAATGTAAAACTGTGTTCTTTTTCTTGATGTCGTTTCTATGTGGTGGAATTATTTTATATATCAGATGTTTCAGGATTTATTCAACGTTTAGAGAAAGTCAGACCTATGTCACGAAACGCAATGTTATCAGATGGATTATAGTCTGTTTCAAGTTAGTCATTTTTATAGATAAACAGAAGAGGTGAATTTAATTGTTGCGTGCATTAAATGATGATTAGAGTTAGAGTTCTAATAATCAAGTTGGATTATTCCTGTCAGACACAGAATCGTGCATAAACGTGGCTATAATAATAATCTAGCATATAGTTGTTCCCATGAAATAATTTAGTATGTAACGAAGACAATTCATGTGCGCGTGTGAGTAATGTATAGCATGTATTCGTGTTTAACAGTATCTCGTCTACCACAAGGCCCAGTGACTAGTTTAGCCGTTTCACGGGGAGTCATAGAACTCTGTTTGCGGTTTCGTGCAATCTGGATACTGCCATCGATGGTGACATTGATTCCGAGAATGGTATTGGTTTTCCCGCAGTGAGGGACCAAAGGCTCGAGACCAACGGCTTTGCGGGAAATAAGGAGGATCTCGAGGGAGTCTTTCATACACTAGGAAGACCCGTTCCAAGATGCTCCTTGACCATTCGACGAAAGCCGTTGTACCGGAAATACATTGTAATTGCCGACTAGACACAACAAGATTCAGATGTTCCATTTTTAACTCAATATTATTCAATGTCACAACATGGGCTGAACTATAAATCAGTATGAGGGAAAATCAGTTGTACATACATCGTAATTGTTGATGAACCAAACTATCCAACGAAAACGGTACGCTTGTTTATATAAGCACAATATACTTGCATAAACACAGTCTATCAAACAAAGGTAGGAAGCGTTTATAAACACATTACTATACCTTTTCAAACATACTGTCAAATATAAAAGAGAAGGAGTAAATTCTTTGAAGTTTTAGTTTTTGGAAAGACAAAGATGCATACAAACTTAGACAAAACATAAACACAAAAGTTGATAATGTCGGGAAGAGGCATTAGAGAACGGGCAGGAGGGTCGCGCCTCGATGTAGTTGGATGGCTCGTATTGAACCAAGGTTGCACGTTTTGATTACTCCAACCCCGGCCACCCCCACCCCCACCCCAAAAAAAAAAAACATAAATGGTACCATCTTGCACCTGGATAATTTGAATTTTGAAAGAAACAAATTCTGTACTTATGGCTGACATGTTAGCAGCTTTTCAACAGAGTAGAAAGTGTTATTTCGTTTATCGGATTATGCCATAGATTGCAGGATTAAAATCGATCCTAAATTTGTACGCAACTACAACTTTATGTTGGCTTTGTTTTGATTTTTGAATTCGTTCAATCAGTGCCACCATGTGTGCCTCCGACTGATGGTTCAAGTTACTGACCACCTTATTCTGTCATTTGGGCTGAGTTTTGTCTTCTTACGGAGCTGATGGTACCGATGCTTACATTTGTTTTTTGGGGATTCTTTTAGAAGGTTACCGCATTGTGCGATGGGCCCTGATGATATGGGCTTTGGACAAAGTTATTCTGTTATATATGTTGAGGTCAGATTAGCCGGTCCTAAGACTAAGTTACTTTTAGCGGACTAAGCGTTGCCGCCTTGAATGGCTGGGCCTGTTGATCTGGCCTTAAGAGAGGGGCACCCGCAGAATTTTTTTTTTTGGGGGGGCATGCCCCTATATGAGGGCGCCAAGGGCTTAAGACCACCTTATACTTGCTTAGATGTTAGTTGAGGTATGCAAAAGTGTGTGCTGTATTCCCTAGCTTTTCTCCGATATTATCAACCTATGAACAGAGACGAGGAGATAGCATTAAAACTTTTAATTTTTTATAATGTATGTGGAGAGGGAAAAATGGCAATGTTCAGGGTATGTTAGTATGAATCGACGAGGAGTTCTTTGGTTAAAGGTATAGTACAGAGATAAAGTTCTCGTGTGCAGTAATGGATCTATAACGATATTTTCGATTTGTACTAGCGGTTAAAATTGAATGTAATATTTTTTAATAGTGTTTGAATTGAGGAGTTAATAATGCTATTACTATGATTACTGGACGCAGAAATTGTACTAAATTTAAGCTATATGTTGTTGCTGTGCGTAATCGTGATTCACGCTTTAATGTTTTGTGATCGGATATTTACATTATTTGATTTAGAAGAATGCTGTAGTTCCATACTTATCTGTCAGTGGGAGGCTAGGATTTGTCGACATTCTTTTCATAAGAGAGGTGAGTTTATTTACTTCTATTTAGGCTGATATTTAAACCCCACTTGTTCCTGTGGATGGGCAGCACTGTACTTCTCCTGTTCAATGTTTACATTTGGAGAATTCCACATAAGGTAAATAGGCCATATTCCGACATATGCAACCACTAATGTGCTTTTTTGTGATAGTCTACCGTCGACTCCCAATGTCCGTTTGGTATTCCAGTGGAAAGACTGCAGCCTTATTGCTGACAGTAATAGTAAAAACTAAGTTCCCGAAGGCGGTGTAAGGAAATTCCCACGGTCCCCGCCAAACAAAAATGCGGGTACTGCACAAGAATTTCATACGCGTAATTGGACCAATCAGATTCACAAGAAGTAATATGTTAAGGTGTTGATTTATTAAAATAAACTGAAAACACTGTCTGTAACGTTTACTTAATATAGGATAAATATGTGTGTTTGTGCGAGCGCGCGCGCGCGTGTGTGTGTGTGTGTCTATGGTGAGTTTACAGTTTGGTTAACAGTATGTAGCGTAGCAGAATTCAAACTGTTAAAGTTCTTGTAACTCCACTATAATTCACCCTACCCAGCGTTTTCTAAAATATTTGTTAAACGAAAACAATATAATCATCACCTAACTTGAATAATGCATAAACTAGTGGGACTTCTGTTTCTTTTGGTGGAATTTTTGTGTTTCTTTTTAAGACATTGAATTCAGAGAAGAATATTCTAGATTTTGTACTGTCCTTGTCCTGACGCAAAGGCACAAATATTATCACATATTCACCACATTCATTACATGTACCCAGCTTAATATTATAATTACAGTTTATATATATATATATATATATATATATATATATATATATATATATATATATATATATATATACAGTTGAACTTTACAAATAGAAGGTTTAACTAAACAGATTCAAAGTACTACCTATACATAGCTGTAGTCAACTTACAAAGTTTAAATTTGATCCACTACAGTACTTGACGGATAAGTCAACTTAAAAGTTACTCTTGAGGAAAATCTTGCCTACACTTTGGTCTTGCCCTTTATTTTCACTGATATAAACATAACACGCAACAACTAGTTCCTATAGGGTTCATTACATGAAAATTATCCATCTTTGTAACCTAGAGCTGTTCAAGATGTTACTTCATGCTTAAAACTGCATATATAAAAACATACATCACTGAATGCCAGTTCGCTGTATGTGATAGGTGTAGATAAATTATTGACTCGAATAGAACCTCCACGATAACAACGCATAGCCTTTAAAATGTAAAAAGCGCGTCAACTCATTAGTGTATGAGTACTCAATTATGGTCTTATCGTATCTTTGTTACAGTCAGACGATTTGCATTAATTTCAAGTTAAATCTGGACCTTCTAAACTTGCTGGCATGTACTAATAGAGCTGATCGATAACCGAAATATAGAACATAAACACTTTTATGTGTACTGTCAAAACGCTATTACGACTGTTCTGAAGACAGTCATTAATACATACGATGTGACCTTTATTTAAGGTGTACGCGAGCAGAAATCAAACATATCTAGAGTAAGGAAATAAACAATTTTGTTTTATACATTATTGCTGTTTTAGTTTTAGTGTACTATTCTACCTCTACTATACCTACTTCTGTCTGTGGTTCCACTACTACAGACTTACGAACAGACTTAAAGATGCATGGTCGGAATATACCTCCTCGTTTGCTTGTACCCCATACCGATTTAAAAGCCAAAAAAACACAAATGAGATTAAAGATGCATAGAACTTAGTCAGTTCATTATTGATTTATACTTTCAAGCCTGATTATGCCCATTTGGGACCCTAACACCGTTATCGTCTACGCATTTCATTCCAAACAGAAGTTTAAAGTGTAAAAGACGACCCTGTTGACAAGTCATTTCCAGTTCCTGGAAAAGTCCATTTTCAGCGAAGGGGCGTATGCACAACTGCACATGTATGTACGTGGAAGGAAAACACTATGTCGTCTGCTTCCTATATTTAGAATGTCGAATCATGCAAAGGAAAAGAATGATGATTAACAAATTTGCCTT
>JAECUM010029284.1:0-34266 GCA_016617855.1 Megalonaias nervosa | reverse complement strand
TGTGTGTGTGTGTGTGTGTATGTGTGTGTCTGTCTGTGTGTATATAGAGCTATCTGTATGTGTGTATGCGCGTCTGTCTGTCTGTGTATATAGAGCTATCTGTATATGTGTGTGCCTGGGCGTCTGTCTGTGTTTGTATATAGAACTATCTGTATATGCGTGTGCGTGAGCGTCTGTCTCTGTGTATATAGAACTGTCTGTATGTACGTGTGCGTGGACGTCTGTGTCTGTGTATATTGAGCTCTCTGTATGTAATGTGTGTGTGCGCGTCTGTCTGTGTGTATATAGAGCTGTCTGTATGTACGTGTGTGTGCGCGTCTGTCCGTGTGTGTATATAGAGCTGTCTGTATGTACGTGTGTGTGTGCGCGTCTGTCTGTTCGTGTATATAGAGCTTCCTGTATGTATGTGTGTGTGCACGTGTCTGTTTGTGTATATAGAGCTATCTCTATGTACGTGTGTGTGCGTCTGTCTGTGTGTATAAGGAGCTATTTGTACGTGCGTATATGTGTGTGCGTCTGTGTGTATGTATATAGAGCTATCTGTACGTACGTATGTGTGTGCATGTATATATAGAGCTATCTGTACGTACGTGTGTGTGTATGTATATAGAGCTATCTGTACGTACGTGTTTGTATGTATATATAGCTATCTGTACGTGCGTATGTGTGTGCGTCTGTGTGTATGTATATATAGCTATCCGTACGTGCGTATGTGTATGTACATAGAGCTATCTGTACGTACGTATGTGTGTGTATGTATATAGAGCTATCTGTACGTACCTGTGCATGTATATAGTTATCTGCATGTATGTACGTATGTGTTTGTATGTATATAGAGCTATCTGTATGTATGTATGTGTGTGTGTTTGTGTATAGAGCTGTCTGTCTGTATGTATGTGTGTATATAGAGCTCTCTGTATGTATTCATGTGTGTGTTTGTATATAGAGCTAACTGTATGTATGTGTGTGCATGTATATAGAGCTATCTGTCTGTATGTATGTGTGTATACAGAGCTCTCTGTATGTATGTATGTATGTATGTATGTATGTATGTATGTATGTATGTATGTATGTATGTGTGTGTGTATATAGAGCTATCTGTATGTATGTATATATGTATGTATGTATGTATGTATGCATGTATGTATGTATGTATGTATGTATGTATGTGTGTGTCTATATAGAGCTATCTGCATGTATGTATGTGTGTGTATAGAGCTATCTGTATGCATGTATGTGTGTGTATGGAGCTATCTGTATATATGTATGTGTGTGTAAATAAAGCTATCTGTATGCATGTATGTGTGTATAGAGCTATCTGTATGTATGTATGTGTGTGTATAGAGCTATCGGTATGTATGTATGTGTGTGTATATAGAGCTATCGGTATGTATGTGTGTGTGTATATAGAGCTATCTGTATGCATGTAAGTGTGTGTATATATATAGAGCTATCGGTATGTATGTGTGTGTGTGTATATATAGATATATATATATATATATATATATATATATATATATATATATATAGAGCTATCTGTATGTATGTATGTGTTTATAAGTATATAGAGCTATCTGTATATATGTATGTGTTTGTGTGTGTATATAGAGTTTTCTGTATGTATGCATGTGTGTGTATGTATATAAAGCTATCTGTATGTATGTATGTGTGTGTATAGAGCTATCTTCATGTATGCATGTGTGTGTTTGTATATAGAGCAATCTGTATATATGTATGTGTGTATGTATATAGAACTATCTGTTTATATGTATGTGTGTGTATGTATATAGGGCTATCTGTATATATGTATGTGTGTATGTATATAGAGCTATTTGTATGTATGTATGCGTGTGTATGTATATAGAGCTATCTTTATGTATGCATGTGTGTGTTTGTATATAGAGCTATCTGTATATATGTATGTGTGTATGTATGCATGTGTGTGTGTTTGTATATAGAACTATCTGTATATATGTATGTGTGTGTGTTTGTATATAGAGCTATCTGTATATATGTATGTGTGTGTGTTTGTATATAGAGCTATCTGTTTGTATGTATGTATGTGTGTGTATGATTGTATATAGAGCTATCTGTATATATGTATGTGATATGTATGTGTGTATGTATATAGAGCTATTTGCATGTATGTAAGCGTGTGTATGTATATAGAGCTATCTGTATGTATGCATGTGTGTGTATGTATATAGAGCTATCTGTATGCATGTATGTGCGTATATGTATATAGAGCTATCTGTATGTATGCATGCATGTGTATTTATATAGAGCTATCTGTATGTATGTGTGTGTGTATATGTATATAGAGTTATCTGTATGAATCTTTGTGTGTGTGTATGTATGTATTTATGTATGTGTATGTCTACATATTTGCACGTATGTATGTATGTGTGTATGTGTATGTCTATCTATTTGTATGTATGTATGTATGTATGTATGTATGGATGGATGTATGTATGTATGTATGTATGGATGTATGGATGTATGTATGTATGTATGCATGTATGTATATATGTATGTATATATGTATGTATATATGTATGTATGTATGTATGTATGTATGTATGTATGTATGTATGTATATATGTATGTATATATGTATGTATGTATGTATGTATGTATATATGTATGTATATATGTATCTATGTATGTATGTATGTATGTATGTATGTATGTATGTATATATGTATGTATATATGTATCTATGTATGTATGTATGTATGTATGTATGTATGTATGTATGTATGTATGTATATATATATGTATATATGTATGTATGTATGTATGTATGTATGTATGTATGTATGTATGTATATATGTATGTATGTATGTATGTATGTATGTATGTATGTGTATATATATATATACTTACACACACACATACTCACACACATATATGTCTATTGCATCTATTTAATCTTTCAAACATAGTGTTAGTTCATCATTTAGGGCTTGGCAGTATAGTAACATATGCTTGGCTCTGTCTGAAGTCAATCTTTTGCAGAATTTACAGTTATATTCATTCTCTGTTGAAACTGAACACATTGTTAAATAGGTAATGTTAGCGAAAGTCCACGTTTTATTAGGAAAACATTTACCAAGCTTCCAGACAACAAGTGGTTGAAGATTAGTATGGACACTTGCAAAACGTAAAAGTTCATGTCTCATTTCAAGTTTAGATCGCCACAATGATTCTTCGCAGCAGTGAACTGCCGTTTCAATATTCCTCCTCCAGACTGGTTTTGGGGCAGAATATAGGGTGTTCACCTATGGGTGGAAGAAACCGCCAAGCTGGTATTTCAAAATAACACGATATATATCTTTAACAAAGCCAACGCTCTCGCTCTCGTGTATCGGGAAGTCAAGAATTCTTCTGTTGAATATATTTTTCCATGCTAATTAACCGTTGGTTCTGCAGATTTTATTGAATAAAATTAATTTGATTTTATCTACATCCCTCAACTGACCACAGTCCAAGACTGCTAATTGTTGTCTCTGTAGATGAGCGCTGATCAAGACCTATAATTCTTCTTGCAGCTTTTCTTTGACATACTTCTAGATCATATACCTGTGACTGGCTCAAGTTGGAACATAATTCGCATCCATATGTTATAGCAGGTAGTACTATTTTTGACCATATTTTAGCACTATTAATTGGATTCATAACCATCCTTTCCAATGCCAATTCCAACAAGGGAATAAAATACAGATCTTCCTTTATCACAAGCATTTTTCACTGCAGCAGTATTAGAAAGATCTGTGGAGAGAGTAACCCCAGCATATATTCTAGAAGAAACTATAGGAATCCTTTTATCTCCAAGCATGAACATAGATTTTTGTATGATTTTTTTTCTTCGATAATATGACGATATTGCTTTTATCAGCATTATACCGGAGTCTCCACTTCGATGCATAGTCATGAAGGTTGCGAAGTAAAACACACATACCAATAAATGATGAAGATAGCAAGGTCGTGTCATCCGCTAGTAAAACACAAGGGATACTTAAGGTACCAACTTGTATTCCAGATTTCATTGACTCCAGCAAGGATATTAGGTCACTGATCATGACTAAGAATAGCCATGCTGATAGCATTCTTCCTTGTCCAACACCTTGATTGACTGAGTATGGTTTCGAATGATGATCGTTGAGCAGAACAAGGGCCCTAACTTCTCGAAAAGAATTTCGAATCAATCTCCACAGTTTTCCTTTAATTCCGAGATAGAATAGCTTATAAAAGAGGCCATCATGCCATACCGTATTAAAGGTCTTCGCATTGTCCAGGAATGCAGCATAAACGTTTGAGTGACCTTCTAAATAATTGGCTATTCTCTCTTTTATAATAAAGGCTGCAGTGATGCCACTGCATTCGCTTCGAAATCCCTGTTGTAACTGGTGAGGGAAATTGATCCTTTCACTAAAAAGAGTTAGTCTCTTCAACAATATTTTTCAAATACTTTTTGAAAAACAGGAACGATTGAGACATCTCTATGACTATTCATATCTAGCCTGTCTTTTTTTTCCACCTTTGAAGGTAGGTATAACATTTACAGTTTTGAAGTAGTCAGGATATCTTTCCAAGGAGATGATGCGATTTTACACTTTGCACAAAATAGGACTAATCAACTGACAGGCAATAATTAAATGTTCTGCATATATTGTACCATGACCACATGATTTATTTTTCTTCAGGTCTCTTACAGCCTCTTCAGTGTCATTCTGTAATATGGTTTCATACATATCCTTATCTTCTCCGTCTTCAATATTTGAATCCACAATATTCTTCACAGTGTTTCTAATTTCAGCTGCAAACGATTCGTTACAATGAGTATCTGGTGTATCAGTTCCTAAAGTTTTAAAACGCTGGCGCCACGCGTCACGAATCAAATGAGGGTCCCGTATTATTTCTCCTTCCACTTTTAGTTCAGAGATATCTTGTCTCTGTCCCTTCTTATGCAGTCTTACTAGTCTGTAGAGTTTCCCTACATTCAGTTCTGCAGATTTTTCTAGCTCATCGAATTTTTCCTGTTCGTACTGGACTTTTGCCTTGTTTAGTTGGTTTCTGAATTTTCTTTTCGCATGAATATATTCTGCATACGTTGTAAATTGTATACCACGTGGCCGTTTGTCCTTTATCCATAACGCTCGTTGTCTTCTCAAGCAGCAGAGGAGGTGAACAGACCATTTTTGTTCGAGACCTTATTTATGAAAAATAAGCCTTCCTACGAAAAGGAAATCTTAAGGTCAATAACGTTAAACCACAACCTCTAACTAGTTAGCTCATTTTGTTACTTTTCTCTGACGCGCGTTTTTATTTTTAGGAATGTTTCGTTTACGCGCTGGTCACTCAACGCTGGTCGTTCACCTCCTCTGCTGCTGTAATTAACCAAAGATTTTATCCAGACCTATACGATATCTAGATCTTGGGTCATGTAAATTTATCGTTATAAATCCGAACGGAACAGCTTGTGCTTTTGAAAAGAAGTTTTTAAATTTAACCATGTTCATGTCCCCTGAACACCAAGTATAATAAATATTTTGTAAAGTATAATTATCTACTCCATTAAACACAATTAAGATATTGCAATTATCTCTGATTACTTTAGGAATTTGTGTGTATTTCTGAGTTAAACAAATCACGTCTTTATTTTTTTGACGGCCTCGCGAAAATATCCGAGCTGGATTGGATTGTTTGTCCAGCATTACATCATCGTATACTACGAGATTATTGATACATCCATCAAGATCATCTATGGATGGAGCTTCATCGATATCGGTAATAAAATCAATAGGATCATTATCAGGACACGTCAGCGACTTTGCATTTTCATTAAAATCTTTAAGTACTTCGTAACATCGTTGATCATCTACAGATGGTGCTACTAAATATAAGTTATCCCACTTGAGCCATCGCATTATCAGATTAAGTAATAATTGCGTTTTACCAGACCCTGATGGGCCAAGTATAATTGCTTTGATAGAATTTGGTAGCGCTGGATGATGCTTGACTGGCTCTTGTTTTCGTGTCGCTGAGAAGTCAATTATATCCATATAATAATAATATAGATTTATATTGTGTTCGATGTAGAGCACCCACTCATACCAGTGGATTAACGACAATAATAACAAAAAATAACAGGCGCGCACTTACAGGCAAGTGTGTGAAATGTGGTACAAAAAAATACAAATTTATTTCATTAAAGACAGGTGGAGATATTGCTGCTTCGTTAGGTAAATTACCAGGAGCTCCATGGGCAAAGTATCCTGTGAAAACATTTGCCTGGATATAATTATTGTGGTCCTGGAACTCGTCTCGATATCCGACTCTATAACCAAGACCAACCAAGACCTGGAGAATATCCAATAAACGCAATTGATCAAGCGTGTCACATTCATGATGTCGCGTATAAAAGTAAAGATTTACAACAACGACATCTCGCCGATATAAAATTAATTCATGCCATAAATAATGTAAAAGATAAATCACTTCGAGAAAAATTAGCTGCTTTTCTGATAAAAGCTGGTATGAAAGGTAAAATAATGTTAGGGGCTGGTAATTAATCAACTGATTATTATCATAATATTGGATGCTGTTTATTATAGCCCAAGAGGATATTGGTGAGGTAAAGCAGCGATTATTAAACTTGCTGAAGCAGCAAAAGTCTCACGTGATGTTGCTGCAGCGTGGTTAGCACGACAGGCAATATGGCAAATTTATCTACGTCCACCTAAAAAAATTCAGTATGCACATTTTGATGTCAGTACCCCTAATGAAGTTCATCAAGCAGATATTTTGTTTTTACCACACGATACCATTAAAATTGGCAGACGTCAATACACACACAGATACGCGTTAACCGTCGTTGACGTTGCGAGCAGATATAAAGAAGCAGAACCACTGTCAACTAAAACAGCAACTGAAGTTGCATCTGCGTTTGAACGAATTTATCAACGTGGTGGTCTACGATGGCCACAACTGCTACAGGTTGATCCTAGCAAAGAATTTCTTGTTGCAGTATCATCGTTGATGAAGCGACAAAACGTTAAAATCAGACGAGGACACACTGAAATTCATCGTGATCAGGCAATCGTTGAACGATTTAATCGAGCATTTGCTGAGCGGTTATTTGGATACCAATAGGCAAAGGAAATATCCGCTGACTTTAAGCCCATGGAGAGATCTCGTGAATGGGTTGCAAGGTTACCAAGTGTGATAGCTGCGTTAAACAATGAAATGACTCTTGCAACTTCTATGAAACCTTCTAATGCGATCACAAAAGAATATATACCAATACACCGACGTGAATCTTCCTCTCAACCAGTACTAGGTAATGTTACCGTAAGATATTTATATGAACCTGGTGAACTTGAAGGAGGTAGAAAAAGAGCAACTGATCCTATCTGGAGTGTGACCGCACACAAAATTTCTAGCGTGGTAAGGTCTACAGGTAGACCTGCAATATACAGATTAGATTCAACTGCTCCTCAGCGTGGATTTGTACACGAACAATTACAAATAATTCCTACGGATACACAATTACCACCGCGTTCACTTTTGTAAACTTGCACAGCGTCCAGCGCCTCGATTACATTCAAGACGGGTCAGCATCACATTTTCGCGTGTATGACCAAAACTACTATTAATTCTATCAACGGTAAATTGTCTTGGATTATTATTTGAATACTGCCACAGCATATTACAGTTACAACTTGCACAATGATTATTCTGTCTTTGTTTTAGTGTTATAATAAATTCAGCATCAATATTAAAATCGCGATTATTTTTTTGTCACATTGCTTATAACTCGCTAATTTTTTATTGATATCGACAAAGTTGTTAGTGATTTCTTCGGTTATTACACAATCCATGATAACCCGGCCCAGTTGAGATATTCTTCTGACTCGAGACACTGCAAGATAAACTAAATTTGACCACTCAATACGATCATCGACAATCCAAATATTTGTATCAGTAATAGTTAATCCCTGTGACGAGTGAATCGTTATAGCGTATCCTAACGTCCACGGCGATTTATCCATACTCAACGCGCTCTCAACAACATCAACAACAACTAAAACAATATCATTTAACACAAGATTTTGTATTCCACCACCAGGAATCTCAACATCAACATTCTGTCGTCGAGTATCTGCTGGGCGATAACACAAAGGTACAGGTAGATTTGAAAAAATTTCTTTATGTAACGTAAATAATTGTTGTTGAAGTGTATCGCGAACTATTTTTCTACTTGCAACTATCAAATCATCAAGTCTCCATAAGGTCCAAAAATCATTCATAGAAGTTTCTGGAATTACTTTACGCATTATCTCACACTGTATTTTATCTGGCTGTAGTCTTATTAACTTTTTAAACTCTTTTAATGATTTATCAATAGCTCTATGGTCATCAGTTATTTCTTCGTAATAATCTACAAATGTTTTCAGCCACTCATGTGGAGACGATCCAATGAAAGGTGGTGGTTGACCATGATCGCCACACATTATCACAGCAGTATTCTTCAATAGCAGCCAATCAAGAAATATTGTTAATACCTCTAGCGACACCGTGCATATCTCGTCCCAGATAATAATTTTAGGAATATATTTCTCACCCATCCGCAATGGAGTACATGATTTTACTCCTCGTTCTTTTATTTCCCTGGCGAGTTTATGTGTCGGTGTCAAAACAATCCTATCAGAATAATTATTAAATAATTCAATCGCGCGCGTTGTTTTACCTGAACCACCACACCCAGTAAGATAAACGGTTTGATGTCTAGCCACAGGATCATATACAAATGGTGCCGATGACACTCCTGGTATTTGATTATTATTGTAATATGTCTCCGCAATTTCAACGTCGGCAGATTCAGAATAATAATTATATCTTCATGTTTTATTCTCTATTCGCCCCATGATGCATGATTGTTAATATGCAATTGTTTTAACGAATCCTCATATTTTTTATTTATATAAAATGAATCTGTCGCGACTCTGACTGCATAACGAGGAAATCTGTTTATCATTGATAATAGATTTATCGAAACATACGCTAGCATCGAAGATCTTAAATGAGTAAACTGCGGTGACTCGCCATCAGTAAAACTCACAATTGTACCTAATTTAGTTCCGTCTGATATATAAGCATTACTTCGACTTATAAATGTGTTTTTCTCCGTTGTATCAGCAATTATAAAATCGAGTTCAGCATCGTCCATGATTAATCTTGTACACATTCGTTTATGATCATATGATCCTCCTTGCGTAAAATTACCGATTATTTTTCTGCCGAGATCTTTTGCAAATTTCTCATCACTTTCTCTCCTGCATTCACGTATATTATTAGTAATTTAAACAATATCATCTTCGTTAAGATTAGAAAAATCTCTTCTAGCATCATTAATATTAAATATATCCGGTTCTGGCAACCAAACTTGTTTCTGCACGCGGTATGATATAACTGCTTCACTCACGCTCAACGACATTAAAATTTCAGCATCAAGCATGTACTGTATTAGTACTATTGGAACCCAACATTTTTCTGAAATTGTCTTCCAAACCACGCATAAACAATCGGATGGAGATCCCCGTAAAACTCGAACGACTCTATACAGGCGAATCCGGTTAAGTCAAAATCTGGTAAGGGTCCGTTTATCGCAACTCTGGTCATCTCGTGTGTCGGATGTCCAAATCTCTTAAAGTATTCAGAACATTCTCCGTATCCAAGAAAACTTCCAGGATAACATGCTACCATATCAACTGAGATAACGTCATTATAATCGTATTTAGTATTCCACAATCCACCATGTCCGTATTCCACACAATTGTGTTGGCAATCTTCAAGAAATTCCAATCGTGTCGGTTTCCATGAATTTTTCTCCTGAGCAGCGTGAGCAGCAATTGATGGAACGGTAAAACAGTTTTTCAGTAATTGTCCAACCTTAATATCATCAGAGGTATATTTTAATGCAAGATTTTTCATTTCTTCGTGGAGAAATACTGTACGATAAATATCACCATTAGACCGTACAAACTGATCATGAAAATCATATTCCGAACTTTGAAACAGCCAAACAGATACAGGGTCAATTTTACTGATATTTCTGATAAAATCAAATACATGACCATTATAAAATTTAACCGTTCTGTCTCATGGAAATATTGTTACTGCCACAGTCCATGCATGAGCGTTATGATCAATAATATCTATCGAAGCTCCTCTTGATTCATATTTCGATTTGTACAAAATCTCTCCGGTTAACGTCTTCACTGTTATTGGGAATTTTAATTTCTTTCCCAGCTCATCAACGTCGCTGATAGACGCTCCGGTATCTTTAACTGTTTCAACCCACGTATTTATTTTTTTACGTCGTAAATCCGTTAAACCGTTTCCGCGTATCGCGTTTTTGAAGTATTCTGTAACCCGTTCAGCTACACAATTTATCCTTGACAATTTCATGGGTTTGAGATCCCCAACGTTAGGTTTCTTATTTAACGGATATATTGCGTACACAACCGCAGTCACAGGATATGCTAGTTCGTAATATGGTTTGTCAATACCAGTAAGTATTCCTGGTCTGGAATTTTTACTAAGAACAATATTATTTCCTGACTGCATGAGGACAGAATCACGTTTGTCACGAATAATCCAAGTGTCATCGTCTGTCTTTACAATAAATTTTATTAAAATAAAATATCTCTGAACAAGGTAGTCAATAATCTCTCTTCCTCGTTTGTCATTCATTACATTAACAATATTTCCAATTCTGAATGTCGACCACACCTGAGCCGCACCATCGTTGCGAAATTCCTTTTTGGCTTCACGGATACGTTTTGTTATATCTTTATTCGTTAAAGCTAGATCTTGCATCGAAAAACTAAATTTATATTTCGGCAGTCTGTCAAGATCAAATCTGGCTCCAGATTGTTCAATTGCGGATAATTCCTGCATTATTATAATTAAGACAAATATGTATTTAAATTGAATTTTAATCTTTTGTATATGATTCAAACAAATAATCGATGTAATTGGCTTATGATCGGATATACTTCTCCTTGTAACAAAGCATACGTAAATGAATTCTGCGGTTTTCATATGCAGTGCGTTAGACACAGTAGTTTAGGGCCAAAACCGTGTGTGCGGTGTGGTGTTGGAGTCAGAGGAAAAACTCAACTGTGTGTGCAATGTGGTGGTAAAAAATACAGAGAGCTGAAACGATATTACGATAAAAGAAATAAAACATCTTCAGGTGAATCTCCTATAAAAACCGAAGAAGATTATCTAGCTAGATTTTCAAAATAATGATTTAAACAAATAATATTAGTATATAAATGGAGCAAAATGAGTTTGTAACGCATCCAATCATTACAAATTATGAAGAATCTCGTGATGGTGTAATTAGGCACTGTAGATTAAAGAAACCAGTCGGTAGTGTTGATAAATTTGGTTATTTTAGATTTAATACCAGTGGAAATAAAAATTATTTCTCACATAGATTGATCTACTAATGTTTTTATGGGGTCATTAAAGATGGACTTGTAGTAGATCACATCAGTGGTAATAAACTTGATAACTCGCTTGATAACTTGCGAATTGTTACACAAAGTCAAAATTGCAAGTCCGGAAATTCTGGCGGCGCTCGATACGCAAGGGCTGTTAAATCTGTAAATACAGAGACTGGCCAAGAAATTATATTTAAGTCAATTAATTCTGCTGGTAAATAATTTAACATAGTACCACCTTCAGTAAAATGCGTGACAGATAATATCACAAAATCTGCTTTTTCAATAAGATTTGGACGAAAAGTCAGATTCGCGTATGTTCCTATGGTATCAGATGATTAAGCGAGACAACTCCGTCAAGCATAACTTAGTAAATCTTGCAGTTGTCGTACTTGTTGTACTAATGACAGCAATATATTGTGAATTTTGGTCAAAATGGAACCCACATTGCTTTGAGTAAGTATCGATATATCTTTCCTTATTGTATGTGTTATTTCGTCCATAAATAAATATATCGTTCATAAAAATGATATGTAATTGTGTTGTACACTAGTCAGCAGCAAAATCCATTTGTCTTCAAAATACATGTATAACACAACAATAGAGATTTATACAGTTTGAATGTCCCATAGGACACTAATGTTTCCAAGAAGTCCATTGAATGTAGCTAATTTGTGTTACTATTACACAGAAACACATTTAATAAGAACAAGCTAATCCGATAACCTGAGTCACATATTGTCTGTGTTAGATTATATCGGCTAATATATCTCAGCAGTGAATTGTATACATGAGGTTATTTTTAGAAATGAGTATGACATGCGTGTTCATATAACTATCGATTATTTTAGTATCCTTAGCAACGTCTGATTAATACAGACTTTTAACTCGGCAGAAATGTGGGTTTTGTGTATGTAGTTTCTCCAAGTATTTGGAAACTGAAAATAAATTCATATTTTACAATAATTGTGATTTTATTAAGAAATCCACACTACATTTTACAATAATTGTGATTTTATTCTGTATACTTTAAGTACATTGCGCTTTAACTATGTAATAATATTTTCATTATGTATATATTGAAGTCCGGTGGCCGATTGCTAACGCGCTGGATTCTCGTACTCAAGGTCCGTGGTTCGATTCTCGTGACCGGCATACCGTCGGGCGAAAGGCGATATTATGCCAAAATCCTCTTCTTTAGTGGGGCTTCAGCCAGCCCTTCTGCATTTCAATAGAAAATTTGTACACTCTCCCACCATGTCACTTGGTGGGTGCAATTTTGCACTCCCTGGGTTGATTATGGGGGGAGTGTGCAAATTTGTATTGAACGTAGAGAAGGCCCGTAGTACTGTCTTTAAGATAAGTTTATATGTAACTGTGCTGTCCTAGAGTTAAAGTTCTTAGAATTAAGTTTATATGTGAGCTCTGATCCTGCTAGGATGTTCTTTGGCAACCTAGGGGATCAAATGGGGTTAAAATGTGCTGTCCTAGGATAAGTCAGTTAAGTTCTTAGAATTAAGTTTATATGTGACCTCTGATCCTGCTAGGATGTTGTTTGGCAACCTAGGGGGTCACATGAGGTTAAAATGTGCTGTCCTAGGATAAGTTCTTAGGATTAAGTTTATATGTAACCTCTGATCCTGCTAGGATGTCATTTTCAAATGCCCCTGAACTTGCTAGGATGTTGTTTGACAACCTAGGAGTTCATATGGGGTTGTGTTGTAATTTGTTTTATAAATTTTTATTATTCAGAAATATGTTTTATAATTTTGATTTAGAAATATTTTTATATTAAACAAACATTTATAGTATAATGAATTACGAAAATATTAATGTTATTATTTCTGCAATTACAAAATTACAACATAACGGTATAAATATATCTGATAATCTTAATCCTGAAAAAATTGTGTGTGATTTTGAATCATTAGAGCAACGGAAATTGGAGAACAGATACACCTTGCCATCTGATTATAAATTCATGAAGTTTATCCAGCAGGCAATGTTACAGTCGCTGGAAACAGTTACAGATAATCAGGTAAAGCTGTTTGTACCTCTCTCACAAGCTATTGACAAAATTAAGTTAGAATTTTCTCATGAATACGAACAGAAAAAGATTGTGAACTTTCCTATAAGACAGTTAAGAGAGCATTGTGAAAATGAAAGTGAAGGTGGAGTCAATGTGATAATGGCTAAACAAAATCCCTGGCAAAATTGACAGTTTATTTATCATATTTTATTCTGATAATTACGATTTATCCCAGTAAAACAAAATTATTCTGATCCTAGTAAGATTCGGATATTTTTTTTTTTTTTTTTTGCGATAACGCTCTATGATCTCACATATAGATTAATACTTAAAACCTCATTTTGCAAATCCAAAATACGTCCTATTTGGTCTGTAAGTTTGAAATGTATCCTTGATAATAACGGATTATGTACACGTAGATAAACGGGGTTAATTGGTTCAGATACAATTAACCACCCGGGTGGCGCTTGAGGACTGAATGAATATAATATATATCCTTGCTCCGCAGTGCCACTGTTTTGGCTAGACTTTGAAAGATCTACTTGATAACTTCCATCAATTACATCACATACTAGATTGACTGCGATCGTTGATGTTATATTAACAATACCAGGCGAGATATGACGGCCTCCACCGTATGGAACGTTATTATGTTTAAGAATAACCGGTGGTGGGGCTATTTTTTTTCCATGATTCAAGTATTTTTGGAAAATATTCGTTAATAAGATCAGTGATTGATTTTTTTCATATCGGTATTGTCAAATCCTGGTATTATAAATGTTTTTAATTGTTCTTCTGTTATTCTGTAATGTTTAATAAACAAATTTTTCATCATATCCCAGTCTAAAATATAATCACCATCGTCTATAATACCCCTACGCTCTCTTACAGCGTGTAAAATTATATCATTAATAAGTCTTAAATCTATCACAATAATGTTTAAATGTTTTATTGTTTCAATTATCTGTTGTTTTACGTCTTCGCTGTAATATTGTAATAAAGAAGAAAATAAATTTCGTAGTTTATTAACTGATTGTTCGTACTTGAGTTTAATTGGATCGGACCATAATTTTAAATTTTCTTCATTAATGTGAATTTCTCTATTAACAGATTTATATAAGTGTCTTCTTCTAATATATGATTTTCTACCATAGAGCTCTTGATAATATTCTAATCGATCAGCGGGTACCCACGGAAATTTACTTAGATATTCTGGATTTTTTATATATATTTTTTTCGCTTGTTTTAAATTCTTCCCGCGATGGTTCTGGAATTCCATTTGACCTTTGGTCAGGAACA
Source organism: Megalonaias nervosa (assembly GCA_016617855.1). Classification (NCBI taxonomy): domain Eukaryota; kingdom Metazoa; phylum Mollusca; class Bivalvia; order Unionida; family Unionidae; genus Megalonaias; species Megalonaias nervosa. The sequence continues at coordinate 19,421 of JAECUM010029284.1, read as the reverse complement.
TCAGGCCATCCTAACACAGATCTGATCGAACTTTGATAAATATCTGCAACATAATCAGGGGAATTTATTTCAATCGCCGCTGATAATGTGGGTTCGTAAACAGTGATTGCTATTTTTTATTCTTTTCCTGTAATGGATTTAATTCTGCGTTGGAACTCATCATTAATCTGTTCTATTTGATAACTGCCCGTTGAAATTCCAACAACTTGCCAATCAGGAGTTCCATCAGGTTTATTCTTATTTGCAAATACAAGTGAATTGTTTGCTGGTAGTCCACCAAACGAATTTGACCTGATATTTGGCCAGCTATGATAAACTCGTAATTGTGCTAATGCTATTTCACTTGCTGGAATTGCAGTTGGAAAGTTAACGCTAAATTCAGGATTGGTCGAACTTAACGATATCATTGTAGTTTTTGACGGCGTTGTATTAGTGACGATCTGTTGTAATAGTCCTAACGTTGACATTATTTAAAATACTTCGTATTTAATTATTATTTTAATAGAACACAGAGCGTTCTCTCGGGTATTCAATTTTCCACTTTATCACAAGTTACTTTATCACTAGAATCGCTAGCGATTCTAAATGCTTCATTGTAGGTTTTCATTATCGTTGCGATCTCCTCATCAGATATTTTACCATCGCTGAGGTACGCAGAAAGATACGATGATAGTTTAGAATAAGATGTTGTTACTGTGTGTAGTTTTATTATATACTCGTGTAATTTATCATTTGTACATGTAGATATCTTCTTAGCGATAATACTGAGAATGCCTGCGATAATCGTTGAAGTTGAAACGACAATTGTTACAACTGCAGGTGCTGTCATTGTTATTGTTGATAATAATAATCCGGTTCCAGCAATAACAGCAGAAACTGAGTAAACAATTATATCAATAACAACCATACGTCTGCGATATTTTTTTACTTTTACTGTATAATCGTCGACGATATTTTTTAGTTTGGTTTGACACTCACATACTTGAGCGTATCTGTGATGTTGAACGTCGATAAGTGACTCCGTCACTTGATTCATTATAGAATGACAACGTCATTTAATTAAGTAATTACTTGAAAAGTTTCAGCTACGAATTCCAGACACCACCAGTAACGTCTCGGGGGCATTTCCGTTGATGTCAACGTAAATGTTTCTTTGATGTTCTTATTTAGCATCACCAGTAGAGGATTATAATGTACATTCGGTGATGATGCAGTGGCCGCAGTACTTTCCAAACCGTACACGGATAACCTGTAAAACCCAGTTACTTCTGCGGTATGTTCGAGAGTGTTATCGCGCGGTGTCCATGTTGATGATCCTGATGCTACTGTGTACACGATATTTTTAATTTGTCCGTGTGGAATTTTAATCAGATTAGTTTTTTGAACAATATTAGGCATTCCACTGACAATGTCTTTGAGTTTCGTATTAGCGTCGAAGAGTTTGATATCAACTGTTGGTGACTTCCAAAAAATTCTTTAATAGATCTGTTTATGTTTCTACGAAAATTTAAGAAAGTTTGTACGTGATTATTAAAATTAGTATTGATTGTAGTCATTTCATCATTGATTGTAGCTAACGAAGTTGTCATAGGAATTTCCTTATCGTCTACATATTTCTTCGTTGCGGCGTCGAAATCTGATTCTGGTGTTCTAAGATTATTAATACCATTATTATTCATATTGAGAAATGCACGCATTATACCACCGTTGACTAATACGTACTTAGATTCTTGATCATCGACGTATTTTTTTGTTGCTGCATCTGTATCTGCGGCTGGGTTTCCAAGGTCTATAATTTTATTTCGATTCATGATAATGTCGTCCGTGAATGAATCACCAGCTCGCCTGATAAAATCGTTAACTGACTTACCGGAATCTTGTATTTTACCTTGATCAGCAAAAGTAACGATATTATTAATAACCGCGGTGGGAATTCGTATAAGAACATCTAACAGTTGTATATTACTCGTCTTTAATCGTCCTTGTTTATCCTGAAAAACAACGACTTCATTTTGATCCACACTTGTGATATTTAATAAATCATCGATTTCATTTCTGAGCTGATCAAGAGTTGCATATTTAGATAAATCGACTTGCTGCTGAGCTTTGCGAGAAGATCTTCCATAAATATCTACCATTATATTTACTAATATCTGTTTAAGTGTGACAACGTAGTATATTCATGCACGACTTTATGAGGTGGTTGTTGATTTAGATAGAGCATCAAGTACAGCGAGTACTTCTCGACCACAATTGGCGGATCCGTTAATTTTTGTGTTGGTAATGTTGAATACCAGATTTTAGAACGCATCGAATTCTTACTTTGCACAGCAGTACTTCGTACTGTGCTAACATATTTTAAAAATTCTTTTGGTGGTGCCAGTCCACATGAATCAAAATAAATAATTCCACGTGGATCAATTGCATATGCCACCCAATGAGTGCCTGGGCCAGAGTTTTTATCGAGATTAATAATACCAGTTTCATGTTGCATTGCAACGGTAGGTAATTGATCACGCATAAAAACTTCTCTAAAGTTTTTTATATTCAGTTGCTTAGCAGCATTAAGTAAATCAAAATTAGACATAGGAAGAATCATCGAATTCGATGACGAAGTTACCGGGGCAGTCTTAGACCTTTTCCATACCATGAATATGGGGTCCCTGGAAGTCTTAGACCGCGACCGTATGCTGGGCCTGATAATCTTAGACGGCCCGGCTGTGGAACGTTTGGTGCTCTTAGACGTCTTCCGCGTTGTTTTGCCCGTGATCTTTTTTTAAGTTTTCTGCGTGCATAATTCCTTGACCCGTTGCTTTCTTTAACGCCATTCCAGCAGCGGTTCCAACAGCGCCTAATGCAGCTGCTTTTGCAACAGCTGGGGCTGCAGCGGCTATTATTGCTGGTAACGCGGCAAGAAGTGGAAATATGCCACCCGTTTTAACGATGTCTTTAATGACACTCGCAGAAAGATTAAGTTTTATACCTTTATTTAATTTTTTGCTTCATTGAAATGCCTATGCTGGCGTTCTGATAATGATAGCTTATTCGGACCACTTGCGATTTGTTCTCGCTTTATTGATATTTTTGCCGCACAATTATTTTTTGATGATGATTGTAGCTTTTTAATCTGACCAGGAGTCAGACTGACATTAACTAGATATGACATTTATAATTATTATGAGTGATCTAATTACATGTTTTCTACTGGGGCATCAATAACTCTCATTCGTCCACCAACACCTTCAAGTAACATTGATTTATCACTAAGTATGACAGCGACAGCTCTGTAATTAGGAACAGCTCCAGCATCTATGTATACGCGAGCTCGAAAATGTATGTCAACGACGGACTGTCTGGTTAAATCTAAATGTTCCAGCGAAAAGTAATAAATCGGATATAATGTTGTAAAATATAACTGTGATATTTGCAAACCAGAATCAATATTCTGATCACGCCCCCTGAATGTCATTAATCGATGATATGCACGTGCAACATGATTTTGATCAAAAATCAACAAAATATCTTCAGCGGGTTCTTGATGTCCGTTTATCCTTAAAGAAACCTCAGAAACACCGAGTTGATCAAATATCATTATACTGTGATGTTGACTATTTACTCGTGCAGCGTCTTGGAAAGCAATAAATATATGCCTTCTTGCAGAAACACCTTGCTGAGAAGCTATATGCCAAGTAAATAAACCATCAACTGTACTTTGTACAGCATCTATGGTCATTGTCAACCATGATAACATTGATTTACCACCTTGACTCATAAAAGAAAGTAAATGTTCTTCTTCAAGTATTGTTGGAGTCATTACTGGCATCCATAAAGAAAGTTTTGTTAAATTTACTTTACCAGGATCACCAGCGGGTCGCCATATTGCATCATCGTCGGTACCTTTTCTTACAAGTACAACTGTATGTTTGGCTCCAAAAATAACTTTTCTAACATTTCTACAAAATCCAAATATATGTGATAATGGAATTGCACATGAAAATCTTCTACTTCCACCGATTAACATTGCTCGACGTGATCTAAATCCTAAGTTAAAATCTGGATCTACATTAATAATCATACTTTGTACATCCACGTCGGATTTTCTAGCAAAATTTCTTGGTCGTCCTATTTCATATTGTTGGTACTCTGGAGAATTAGAAGTATCCTTTACAAACATCATTGATGGACCAGCTGATTTTGAGTAATCATCACTATATCGCGCAAGACCAAGTATCGTCGTGGCAACGTCAACATATTCATGACAGATCTCAATCTCTCGTCCATCAATGATATATGCTGCACCTTTAAATAACGCCATAATACCATTATTAACAAAACTAACACCAATATCAGCGTCGTATTCAGTATTATCTGTTTTTAGAATTTCACCTTCAACCTCGATAAATGCTTCAGCGGGTAAGAAATATCTGCTTGTATCTTGAACTTGTATCTCAATTCTTCCACGCTCGTCAGGTACACGTGCGTCATAAGAATAATATTGATAATCGCGCACAGATTCATCTTTTAAAACTGGTGCATCCATGTCAAACGCGGGATCAGATATACGTTTGAACATCTTTATTATTATCGTCTTTGTCTAACACGAAGACCGCTTCCTGCTATCAGACTAGCGGTTATATTTTTTCTTTTTCTAACCCAACATTAGTGGTGGTAGCCAACTCTGCTAGTTTTTGATTAGCAGCTTGATTTATTATTTTACTGACATTTGCGGGCATCACTTCAGTGCTGGGTAATTTTACTGGCTGAGGTTTTCGTCGTATTAATCGCGCTAGTCTATCCTTGATTGCTGAGAATGCTTTGCTAGCAACATCACCAACAGCGCCAATACCTTTTTCACGAACAACATCAATAGCTTTCATTCCTAGTTGCTTTGCAAGCGGTATTGCTTTTGGGGCTATCCTTCTAAATAGACCTTGAACAACATCACCTAGTCCATCTCCGTAGGTCGTTTTGTATACTGGTAATCGTGAATTTATTACCCTGACCATGGTTGGTCTATGAGTATTGTGTATGATCATATTATTATTAAGTGATTTTATCACTAATTGCATCTAATTACATACTCAGTCATTATGATAATCGTCACTAATTTCATTAATGAGAGACCGATACACATTAATATCCATAACACCACCTGTAAATAATCGTTGACAAATATCAGCTGCTTCATTAATGATTTCTGGGGAATTATTGCCAGCTCGTTTTCCTCCAATGAGAATTTCTAGTCGATGAACATCAGCATGGACGTTATTGGGACAAGTAATAAAGCCACTTCCTAAACCACTTCCAGTTGCGCCAGGATCTTGATATTCTTCCTCTGTTATTTTGACTGGTTGTCGTTGTCGTGGTGATTGAAATCGTTTCATCATTTCTCGAAATTGTTGTTCTTGTTGCGGTGATGGTTGTTCTCGTTGTTGTTGTGGTGATGGTAATTCAAATTGTTGTGGTAGTGGTGGTAGTAATCGTGGTGATTGTTGTGGTTGTGGATAATTACGAAGTAATTGTGGAAATTGTTGAACTTGTTCTGCAAATGTTTTTACTGGTTTCTGTAATTCAAATTGTTTTGCTCTTTCTTCTACATGTACAATATCATCAAATCTGTTAAAATTAATAGTATCTTCATTAGATCTAATTTCTGGAATACCAGTAAAGATGCGATATAAATCCTTGATCCAATCAGCACGTTTTAGAGATTTAACATGTTCTGGTTTTACATATTTTTGTCTTTCATCATATCCAAACGCGGCAATATCAAATAATTTATCTGGGTCCTTGATAGCAGCAATACCTTCAGGCGTAAATTTATCTATTATCTTAGTTCTGATTCGTGGTGGTTTTGGTTGTTGTTGTTGTTGTGGTTGTTGTTGTTGTTGTTGTTGTTGTTGTGGTTTAGCCCAAGGTTGAGCTGCTTGAATACGGCCAGCAATATCAACAGGTAATGTTTCAAGAGCTCTTTGTGTTGCCTCAGTTGCTGTAACAATTTTCTTTGTTGGTTCGACAATCGGTTTAAATAATTGTTCTGCACCTGCTGCAAATTCCACCTGAGACTCCTGACGAGCTTGTAGTTGTTGTTTAACTAAATCACGGACGGGTAAATATTTTTTGATTGCATCTAGTCGCTCTCGAGCTAATCTAGCTGAGTGTGGTTCTCCAATCATTATTGATAATATTTATAATGGCTGTTTAATTTACAGCAGCAGAGGGGGTGAACGACCAGCGTTGAGTGACCAGAGCGTAAACGAAACATTCCTAAAAATAAAAACGCGCGTCAGAGAAAAGTAACAAAATAAGCTAACTAATTAGAAGTTGTGGTTTAATGTTATTGACCTTAAGATTTCCTTTTCGTAGGAAGGCTTTTTTTTCATAAATAAGGTCTCGAACAAAAATGGTCTGTTCACCTCCTCTGCTGCTTCTCATCTCTTTAAGTAGTTCAGCCACATTATTGAAATTCCAGTAATGTTTAAGGTGAGGCATGAAGGTTTCTTTGTGAGATTTTTGTCAGCTGTATTGCTTAAAGAGTCGCTACAGTAACAAGAGCGTTTTCTACATCTGCTATGTTGTGTAAAGGTAGTTCCACTGAATTTAAATGCTCGTTGGTTTCACTTCTGTACCGCTCCTGCTGTTCTGAAGAAGCTTTTCGCCAGTTGATTGTAACTGCATATCTGGAAAATGTTGATTCCTGGAGTTCGTCTGGAACTACCAACTCTGCTCTTACAGGTAAATGATCAGATAAATTTAGATGATAATCATCTTCAATGTTGGCACTAAGGACTAAATCTATTTTTAGGAGGGTATAAATGTATCTATGTATGTACGTATGTATGTATGTATGTGTATGGCTAACTATATGTATGTATGTATGTATGTATGTATGTATGTATGTATGTATGTATGTATGTCTGTATGTATGCATGTACGTACGTGTGTGTTAGTGGATGTGTGTGTGTGGATGTGTGTGTGTGTGTGTTTGTGTGTGTGTAGATGTATGTGTGGATGTGTGTGTATGTGTGAATGTTTGTGTGTATGTATGCATGTATGTATGTATGTATGTATGTATGTATGTATGTATCCATGCATGCATGCATGCATGTATGTATGTATGTATGTATGTATGTATGTATGTATGTATGTATGTATGTTTGTATGTATGTGTGGATATATGTGTGGGTATATGTGTAGATGTATGTGTGGATGTATGTGTGGATGTATGTGTGTGTATGTGTGAATGTTTGTGTGCTTCTGTGTGCATGTATGTATGTATGTATGTATGTATGTATGTATGTATGTATGTATGTATGTATGTATGTATGTATGTATGTGTGGATATATGTGTGGATGTATGTGTGGATGCATGTGTGTGTATGTGTGAATGTTTGTGTGCTTCTGTGTATGTATGAATGAATGTATGAATGTATGCACGCATGCATGTATGTATGTATGTATGTATGTATGTATGTATGTATGTATGTATGTATGTATGTATGTATGTATGTATGCATGTATGTATGCATGTATGTATGTGTATGTATGTATGAATGTATGTATGTATGTATTTATGTATGTATGTATGTATGTATGTATGTATGTATGTATGTATGTATGTGTATGTGTGCATGAATGAATGTATGTATGTATGTATGTATGTATGTATGTATGTATGTATGTATGTATGAATGTATGTATTTATGTATGTATGTATGTATGTATGTATGTATGTATGTATGTATGTATGTATGTGTGTATGTATGTATGAATGTATGTATGTATGTAAGTATATGTATGTATGTATATGTATGTATGTATGTATGTATGTATGTATGTGTATGTATGTATGTATGTATGTATGTATGTATGTATGTATGTATGTATGTATGCATGTATGTATGTATATGTATGTATGTATATGTATGGATATGTATATGTATATAAATGTACATGGAATGTATATGTATGTGTGTGTAAGTGTGTGCATGTGCGTGTGGACGTCTGTGTATGTGCGTGTATGTGTATGTATGTATGTATGTATGTATGTATGTATGTACGTGTACGTGTGTACGTGTGTGTACGTGTGTGAACGTGCGTGTACGTGTGTGAACGTGCGTGTACATGTGTGTATGTGAGAGTATGTGTGTGTACGTGTCTATATATATTTGTCTACGTGTGTGTACGTACGTGTACGTGTGTGTACGTGTGTCTACGTGAGTGCACGTGTGTGTATGTGTGTCTATCTGTGTTTGTGTATATGTGTATGTGTGTACGTGTGTGCACGTGTGTGTACGTGTGCGTATATATACGTGGGTGTACGTGAGTGTATGTGTACGTGTGTGTTCGTTTGTGTACGTGTCTGTATCTGTACGTGTGTGTAGATGTGTGTATGTGTACGTGTGTGTATGTGTGTGTATGTCTACCTGAGTGTACAAGCGTATGTGTATGTGTGTGTATGTGTACGTTTTTGTACGTGTGTTCGTGTGTGTTCATTTGTGTATGTGTTCGTGTGTGTACATATGTGTGTACATGTATGTACATATGCTTATGTGTACGTGCGTGTACGTGTGTACGTGCATGTACGTGTGCGTGTGTTTACTTGTTTGTTCATATACGTGTGTGTACGTGTTTTCACGTGCATGTATGTACGTGTACGTGTGTGTACGTGTGTATACGTGTGTGTGTACGTGTACGTGCATATACGTGTATGTGCGTGTATGTACGTGTACGTGTATGTACATGTACGTACGTGCACATACTTGTACGTGCACGTACGTGCACGTACGCGTACATGTACGTACGTGTAAGTGAGTGTATGTCCGCGCACTTACGTGTATGTACGTGTACGTTCGCGCACGTACGTGTATGGATGTGTACGTGTAAGTAAGTATTCGTACGCGCACGTACGTGTATGTACGTGTTCATGTACGTACGCGCACGTGAGTGTACGTGTTCTTACGTGTACGTACAGGCACGTAGGTGTACGTATGTGTTCGTGTTCGTACGTTTACGTTCGTGCACGTACGTGTACATATGTGTACGTGTACGTAAGTGTCCGTACGCGTAAGTACGTGTACGTATGTGTTCGTGTAGGTACGTGTACGTACGCGCACATACGTGTACGTGTATGTACGTACGTATACGTACGCTCACGTATGTGTATGTGTACGTAGTCAATGCAAATACTAAATATTCGCTTACAAGTTATGAAAGCTATCATTCGTATCTCAATTTTTATCTCACTCTCTATCTCAATTTCCATTGGATTTCGCTGTAGACCCATCCAATCGAGCCTAGCGGACAATGTCCCTGTCCCTCTCTGTCAAAGTGGGGACGGATGAGAACACGCCTCGATTCACCCCGCGGCTTTCCTTTGATCACAAACTAACCTCTTAACGTGTAGGTGTGATAAATACAAGCCTCTGTTAAATTTGTGCGATCTACCGCCTTTGCCAATTCAAGATTCCAGGTCTCCGTCCGGTCATGTAATCTTGCGTAAGAGATTAATACTACCCCGCGGCAAACTTTAGACATCAATTACATGACCGCGGTAATATTCCCAAGACAGTTTAGATGATAGCTTATACATGACTTTATAGCTGGGGCTTAGCAAACGTGACAGTAGATATACCTCGGGAAAGTATATTTATCTCTTTGATGTGTATTTCATTCTCTGTCAGTTTAAAATGATTTACTAGAGAACTTAAGTAGGTTCTAGTATAAAGTTTTCATATCTGTTCTCTACTAAATAACCTATAACTATGTTTATAAACAATTACTGAAAGCTATACAAACAGATATGTGTTACTCAGGAAGTCTCCCCATCATAAACACATAAATTAACTGCTTGGACCTCTAATAAATAGTCTGAATGACCTAAAGGCACAATATCAAATAGAATGTTTTCTTCGTGTATTTTAAACGAAGGTATCATTTTGACTAACAAAGATATTTTCTCTGACAATATTTGACAAATATCCATCATTGAAGCTTGTATAATGTGTAGTAATAAGTACATACGAATATTATTTAATATCATCCCAATAAACATTAGATATGTGCAATTTTGGAGGAAACATTTAACTTTAATTTTTCAAAAATAATTCATTTAAATTTATAAAATACAAATTAATTTAGTTTTAATATAATTCTTATATTTTCAAAGTCAATATACATAAAATGTCTCTATCATTAATAATAAAGATTTTATACCAATTTATACTTTAATCAGTACTGCACTGTACAGGACCCAGAACACAATTATTTTACTATCTACATTTGTTTCTCAGTACTGAACTTTCCACTGTGTGACAATCAATCCAAATTATATGTTAATCTCATATACCCCCAACGATGACTTCGCGCTGAAGTTCTTGTCATAGGTTCACCGGAATTTCCTTGAGAGGCTGGACCGTAAACAAACCAAAGTTCAGTGGAGCACAGATTTCACTTCCGGATCATCACCAAGATCTTATTATTCACTGCATACTGTCGCCGAAACACACTCAGACAACCACACCATCAGCTCATATTCTAAAAAATAAACAGTTACCTTTAATTCCATACCAAGAAGGCCTAAATCTAACTCTTGTTTCAAAAGGAGACCCGAAAAATGCTCTAAAACTAGACTGGGACTAAATTTGTGGTTACTGAACCAGAAGTATTAATTTGTGATCTGATTCCAGCTGTCAAAGAAAGACATCTTTTATCTGTTCAGATACAACCACAAATGCATACGACATTGCCTCAATATGATTCCAGACTTCACCCAGTCTTAAAATTTTTAAAACAAATTCAACCAAAACAACTAAGGTACAAGGTCCCCCACTGTTATTTATCCACAGTTAATTATATATTGTAAAAGGCGATCTAATCTAATCGGGTGGGGTATATTGATAAGGCAAAGCCATATATCTTTTTCAATCCTTTTCTAATTTAGTTTTCAGGTAAAAATCAGGAGGTAGCATGCAAATATATGACTTATTTTTCATGAACATATCAAAGTTGGTATTTATTTATTTTTAGTAAATTCAATCATTCTTAATTTACCAAAAGTATCCACCATCATAATTGCATGAAAATAGCTTTTTCTTCAATCAAACGTTAGTTTTAACAATCTATTTTGGTATTGATATCTAGGAATTTACAGATATTTAAATACTGAAAAAAGAATACAAAATGTGTATATTTCTATTTTTAAATCAGTTTGAAGAAATCGAAAAAAAAATGAAGATGTTTCTGAAAAACCAGAGTTTTGTGGCTTCCTGCAACAATATATATAGTTACCGAGTTGTACGATTTCGATTAGCAGAATTAACATTTCCACTGACTTTAGACAAGCAAGCAACCCATAAAGTGTAATCAGGGATCTCTTTATTACTGTTTGAATGAACGGTATCACTTTACATCTCAAAGAACAATGTGAACATACCTCGGAAACATTGCCGAATTTAACAATGGGCATGATGGTCTTGCAAAAACACTTCACTCTTCAACTATCGCTTTGCTTTCGTTGTCAAAACTAAATAATTGTAAACATCAATGTCTATAAAAATTTTATACGCTACATAGATCTTTGCTCTAGTTATTCAGTGATGGTCAAGGTAGTCCACGGAACAAAAACTACTATGGTGTGTTTTTTTCATCTGAATGACATTATCTGTATAAGTCAGTATAAAATTTCAAAAGCTATTTTTTTATTTCTCTGAAATATTTTAAAGAAATTCAGATCCGAAACGAGCTCAAATTTTTGATAGGAATCTTTTGATCTTAAACCAAGTAACAGAAAAAGCAAAGCCAACAAGTACCATAAAATTCAACAAATAATTTAATTCTCTAATTTGTAAAATGAAATTTAGAGGAACTTACAGTATTTTGTGAATTAAATAATTCCTAAACGTTCAATAACAAATAAAAAGTACAGAATATTCCAAATGTCTTACTAATGTCATGTGTAGGCTCGTACAAAAGTAACAAAAGAAAAGAGTAAAGTCAACAAGCTTATAACTTAAACAAAATAATTTATTTCCCTAGAAAACAAGGTAAAAATATGAAAAAGGACTTACGGTTTGTTAATCTAATCCAAAAACTAATCCCAGAATTTAAAAATATAAGTCCTATCACTAAAAAGTTGTAAATGAATCAAAGTTCGAATCCCGATGAAGTTCCAATATGGAAGGCAATGACGTCTGATGAGGTCGTTGTACTGATGTCAACAGTTCCTCGTTGAATCACAATTTATAATGTTCCAGTTTATAATTCCAGAATAAATTTCCACTAAATGTCATTGTCCAAGAATATTTATGAAGAAGAGCACTTGTACGTTTTCCAGAGAATATAAATTATTAAATCCAAAAAATAGAAGAAGTCTCAATCAAACTGGCATCATCATAAAAAAAACACCCTGAGCTCTAAAGGTGTAGAATACGACTGACTATAATTCACTGAGATATGAGTATTAAACCCAACTAAAACGCAATTTCAAGCCCGCTTGATGGGTCACGTGATCACTCACTACAAGACAATTAGCACGTAGGCTAGAATAGTCCTAGCTAAGAATTATTGATTCCCACACTGGAAATGAATTTAAAAAACACTGTTTACAACAGAGCTAACACGTGGGCTGAACATGACCCTGGTAATGACCAATAATTTTTACTTAGTGTTTACGAATTTCAAAACCAAGGTCAGGAACTAGGTCAGCTAAAAATATAATGTAGCAATCTGCTTCGTTTTAATCAGGCTAAAAGAACTGAACTAAATTTACTGGGAAAAATGTCAAATCCAGTAAAAATATTATCATTACAATAAAATGTAATGAAACAAAATTAAAATAAAAAGAAATATTTAAAACTAACACACAATAATTTAATTACATCTACGTAACACTTCCCCCATAAAGAAAAAGAAAGATTTATGTAATAAAGCTTTCTTTTTACCATATGTAAATTATGCATGAGGTAAAACAAAATTACATAAGAAGAACTCATATGAATTATATAAAGTGTACATGAAATAATATTTCTATACACGGGAAGGTGCATCAGCAATTAAATTGTCTTTTCCCTTGATGTGCCTGATGTCAAGATTATATTCTTGTAAAAGGAACTTCACTTTAATAATCTTTGATTTTTATTTTTCATCTTGTCAATGAAAGTAAAGGGGTTGTGATCACTAAACACAACAACCGGAGAAGGAGCTGAACTAATGTAAACTTCATGATGCTGTAATGCCAATACTAACGCCAAACATTCTTTCTCGATTGTTGAGTAATTTCTTTGGTGCTTATTTAATTTCTTAAGAGAAATAGCATACTGTATTATCAACACCATTTCTATCTTCTTGAATCAATACTGCTCCAACCCCAACATCACTTGCATCAACAGATAGTTAAAAAGATTGACTGAAATTTGGAGCTGTAAGAACCGGCGCATTTTTAAGTATGGCCTTCAACCTGTCAAAAGCCTTCTGACATTTTTCAGTCCAAAGAAACTTGTTTTTCTTGCTCAGCAAGTTTGTCAGGGGTTCAGCAATATTAGAAACATTGGAACAAAATTTCCGTCTGTATCCAGCCATAACTAAAAACTGCATCAGTTGCTTTTTACTGACAGGCACATGGAAATCAGAGATAGCCTTCACCTTAGCATCTATAGGTTTAACTTGTCCATGTCCCACAATATGTCCTAGAAATGTTACACAAGCACGGCAGAACTCACGTTTAGATAAATTGATTGTCAAACTTGCATCAGTGAGTCTGTCAAAGAATTTCCGAATCGTTGCTAGATGTTCTTTCCAAGTGTCGTTGTAGATGACGTAAGCATCACAATTATCAAGACCAGAGGTAATCATATTCATCAAACGTTGAAAGGTACTTGGGGAACCCTTCATCCCGAACGGCATTACTTTATATTGAAAAAATCCATCTGGAGTCACAAACGGCGAAATTTCCTTTGCCCTTTCCGTTAGTGTAATTTGCCAAAATCCTTTCAGAAGGTCAAATTTGGTGACGTACTTGGCATTTCCAATTTAATCATTACAGTCATCGATTCTTGGTAATGGAAATGAATCTGGTTTTGTCACACTGTTCACCTTGCTATAATCAGTGCACATACGGAAAGTTTTATCTGGTTTCGGAACAAGTATACATGGTGAACTCCAGTCACTTTTACTGGGCTCTATGAATCATTCTCCAACAAATACTAATTACCTTTTTCAAGTATTCCTGTTTGAGAGGGTTCATCCTGTATGGGTGTTGTTTCACAGGTTTAGAATTCACAATTTCAATCTGATGAAAAATTTTATTTGTCCTCGTAGGAACATCTGGAAATAAGTGCCCATATTCAAATAGTACCTGTTTAAGTTCATTCCTTTCTTGTTGTTGCAAATGAAAAAGTTTCTGATCCAGATTTTTCATAATTTCCGAATTCCGAAAATTTGTCGCTCCAAAATCAATAGTGTCCGATTGAATTCCTTCACTTAAATCCTCAGTAAGTGGGACAGGTACAACAAAATTAATTGCATGATTTACTTGGATATCTCGTTGAATACACTAGTACTCCATTAATTTATTTAGATCAGAGTACTATTATTATAATTTAACTCATTCATTTTCTTTTTTACTTTGTAAGGGCCGTAAAATCTAATTTGAAGAAAATTTTGAAGAATGAGCAAGAGAGAATGAACTCTATTACAAGACTCAAATCTTCTCTCAATTAAAGTTCTGTGAAACCATAATTTCACTTTTGACTTGCATTGCTGAGTGCCAAATTCAAGCATAACTAGCTGGAAAATTCGAGACATAAAATTTGACCTTTCACCAGATTGAACAGATTTGGGAAGGCCAAATTGAGTAAAAAAAAACTTTATCAAAGCTTTTACTATAGTTTTGGTTTTAATATTCCTCAAAGGAATTGCCTCTGGGAATCTTGTTGACGCACACATAATGGTCAACAAATATGGGTTGCCTGACTTGGTCTTAGGTAAGGGACCAACACAATCTACCATTATTCTGCTAAATGGTTCGTCAAATGCAGGAATTGGTTGCCTTAGATGAGCCTTAGGTATCTTCTGATTGGGTTTTCCTACCATTTGACAAGTATGACAAGATCTACAGTATTTACAAACATCACTTTTGATTTTTGACCAATAAAAGTAATTCAAAATCTTGTGATAAGTCTTATTAATCCCTAAAGAACCAGCCAGAGGAGTTTCATGGGCCAAACTAAGTATTTCCTGTCTGTAAGATTTTGGAACTACCATCTGATAGTTCACTGACCACTCGTCACCAGCAGGTACCTCGGGAGGTCTCCATTTCTCATAAGAATTCCATTTGTAATGAAATAACAGACAGGTACTTCAGTGGCTTCATTTTCACTAATGGCCCTCTGAAACAAACAGGAGATCTCAGGATCATTTTCCTGTTCGACGACAAGTGACTGTCGTTTGTCACCCTGATTAGATTAAAGAGAATGAGTAGTTAAAAGAGGATAACTGTGATCAATACCTTTTTGATTGATCCAAACAAGGAGTGAAAGTGACCTCATCAAAAGCCTGACCAATACATGTGTCAGCTAAAGGAATATTTTTCTTATCAAAATCATTTTCAAGAGCTTTCTTTGCCATAGTTCTAGTAACTGCACAAGCTGGGTATAAATCAGGGAATTCTTTTTCAATAGGATCAACTTTCTGATCCAAAGAAGGCTTGTCAGCTACAAGTGGATTAAGCACAACCTTGTCTCCAGCTAGGTCGTTGCCTAGTAACAAATGAATGCCCTCAACGGGTAAAGAAATCACTGTTCCGACTGTCACTGGTCTGAAACTAAGTCTGATGACAAATTTACAGAATGGAGAGGAACATTAACAAAGCCGCACTCTACTCCCTGAATGAGAACACTCTCATTAGAAGAAGACTTCTCAGAAAAAGGCAAAGTACCTGATAATAAAAGACTCTGAGAAGCTCTTGTATCCCTTAAAATTTTAATAGGGATAGGGTTGGCCAAATCACCCAAGAGTGATATAGAAACCTTCGAAACGAATGGTTCATAATTCTCCATAATAAAATCAGACTGGGGTTTATTAGACCCAACAAATGTATTGCTTTCAATACATGACCGTGACCTTGACCTCTTAGAAATAAGAGCATTTGGGATAGGTCTGTCTTGATTCTGATGCCTATATTTCAATTTGAAGCAATCAGAAATAGCATGTCCTTTTTTATTGCAATGGGTACACGTAAGAAGAGACAAGGATTCTGAACCAGGCTTATCAAAAGCTTGATTTTTAAAAAATGTGCCAGATTGAGTTTTAGAAGGAGTCGTATTAGGCTGAAATACCTTTTTACCAGTAGACTGCTGAGTGAAAGACTTGCCTACAACAGAAACTTTATGAGTTAAGAAATACTTATCAGCAGCATGAACAGAGCAGCATTTTCCAAGGTTTCGATCTGATGTTCTTCAACGTAAGTCTTAATGTCGCTATGGGCACAGATCTTGAACTCTTCAAGTAATACAAGTTGTTTGAGACTTTCATAACCATGTTCAACTTTCTCGGCTAAACACCATCTATGAAATAACTGCTCTTTTTCTCTTGCGAATTCGACATGAGTTTGTCCAGCATCTTTTTTATAGTTCCTAAATTTTTTGCCGATAAGCCTCAGTGACTAACTCATAACCCTTTAAGATGCATTCCTTAACCAGATCATAGTCAACACTTTGATGAACTGACATTGAATGGTAAATACCACTAGCTTTACCAATTAGTACACATTGTAGTAATTGAGTCCAATGCTCACTTGGCCATTTCAAATTTTCAGCGACTATTTCAAAACGAGGAAAATATTTGTCTACTTCTTTTTCTCTAAAAGGGGGCACTAACCTCATATTTCTTGTAATATCAAAACTTGAATTTGTATGCGAAGTGGAAATTTGACTTTCACGTCCTAGCTCAATTTCTTTCATTTTGATTTGAAAATCCATTTCATCTTTTCTTTTTGCATCTGTAAGTGCATTTGTTCTTTTTTTTTTTTGATTGCATTTGTTCTTTCTGTAACTCCAATTGCATTTGTTTTTCTTTCTCTCTCTCCTGTCTCTCTCTCCTCTTTCGCAAATTGTAATTTCATTTGTTTATCATTCTCTCTTTCCTGTCTCTCTCTCTCCTCTTTCTCAAATTGTGACTGCATTTGTTTCTCTTTCTCCTCTTTTTCTAATTGCAGCTGCATTTTTGTTTTTCTTCTTTCTGAAGTTCAAGCTTCCTTAACTCTAATTCCATCTTGTATTTCATTTTTAATTCCTTTACTTTTATGTCAGAGTCTGATACATACTTACTGATCGAACCCAAAATTCTTTTATCGAAAATATTCTTTTCTGCCAAATACTGGATCAAAATGTTTTTTATTTCTTGCTTCGTTAAGGAAGGTTTTGCCTCAGAAAGGTCATATTTTCTGGCAAGATCAAGCAATTCGTCTTTTTTGAAACTATCCAACTGCTCCTGAGTAGGACTAGAAAGAAAAGTCTCCACTTTTGATGACATTATGAAAAAAACCTTGTTGATTCTACTAAAAATTTCATATAAAATATGAAATAGTACTTGGGATTTAAAATATTCTGAAAACTACGGAGATTTAAATTTCAAAAACAATTTTCTGAAATATTTTAGCCAAAATTCATATATCCCAAGGACGAGACCCCAATATTCTTTTGTAACGTGTAGGCTCGTACAAAACTAACAAAAGGAAAGAGTTATGTCAACAAACTTTGTAAATTTAACAAAATAATTCATTTCCCTAGAAAACAAGGTAAAAATATGAAAAAGGACTTACGGTTTGTTAATCTAATCCAAAAACTAATCCCAGAATTTAAAAATATAAGTCCTATCACTAAAAAGTTGTAAATGAATCAAAGTTCGAATCCCGATGAAGTTCCAATATGGAAGGCAATGACGTCTGATGAGGTCGTTGTACTGATGTCAACAGTTCCTCGTTGAATCACAATTTATAATGTTCCAGTTTATAATTCCAGAATAAATTTCCACTCATTGTCCAAGAATTTTTATGAAGAAGAGCACTTGTACGTTTTCCAGAGAATATAAATTATTAAATCCAAAAAATAGAAGAAGTCTCAATCAAACTGGCATCAACATAAAAAACACCTTGAGCTCTGAAGGTGTAGAATACGACTGACTATAATTCACTGAGATATGAGTATTAAACCCAACTAAAACGCAATTTCAAACCCGCTTGATGGGTCATGTTATCACTCACTACAAGTTAATTAGCACGTAGGCTAGAATAGTCCTAGCTAGGAATCATTGATTCCCACACTGGAAATGTATTTAAAAAACACTGTTTACAACAGAGCTAACACGTGGGCTGAACATGACCCTGGTAATGACCAATAATTTTCACTTAGTGTTTACGAATTTCAGAACCAAGGTCAAGAACTAGGTCAGCTAAAAATATAATGTAGCAATCTACTACGTTTTAATCAGGCTAAAAGAACTGAACTAAATTTACTGGGAAAAATGTTAAATCCAGTACAAATATTATCATTACAATAAAATGTAATGAAACAACAATAAAATAAAAAGAAATGTATTTTAGTCCTCAGTAACCCCAAAATAGCGTTTAAGTCTAAAAGTTAATGAGCACTTCGTAATTCCAATGAAGAATTTGAATAAATATCTTCCCGCAAATTATAACTGAACACAACTAAAATTGATGTTTAGATAGGAATTAATAACCTTGTTGTTATCAACCTTTTTATGCATCATATCTTGACCGATGTCGCAATAACTTTTTTTGTAAACTCCACCCACCCACCCCCACAAAAAACCATAAAAAACACCAGAACAAAAACAAATAACCCTCCATCATCTTAAAGGAAACATACACCAAACTGTATACAAATTCATATTTAGAATCATCTAAGATCATAATCAATGCTGGGCTTGAATATATATATATATATATATATATATATATATATATATATATATATATATATATATATATATATATATATATATATATATATATATATATATATATATATATAAAGTAAACCAGGTTCACTGCTTGTTCGTTTTATGCTCTTACTGTCTCTCCGTCTCTCAGTGGGTCATACCTTCTCCTGGGAAGGTTTCAGGCGGCTACCAGACGGAAAAGAATTCGGAGCCACGCACTTGCTGTGGAATGGTATATTGGGGTTTCTTTCTAACGGAAACCACGTTTCTTTTCTAATAATGGTGAGTGAAAATAAGTCTTTCTATTACTGAGTATTTACAGTGAAAGTGTGAGGAAAAGTCTTGAAAGCGTCAAAAATGAGCAGTGTTTTGTATATATCTTACTGCAAAATGTGCAGATTCACTTATGGCGTACAATTTGAGAATTCACGTCAGAATATGTTCTGTGTTTAAATGTCTTA
>JAECUM010029283.1:0-29228 GCA_016617855.1 Megalonaias nervosa | reverse complement strand
TGACCATAGAGCTATTGATGAACCGCTGAAGGAATTTAAAAGATTAATCAGACTACAACCAGATAAAATACAATGTGAGATAATGCGTAAAGTAATTCCAGAGACAACTATGAATGATTTTTGGATTTTATGGAATCCCGCTGATTTGATAGTCGCGAGTAGAAGGATAGTTCGTGATGAACTGCAAAAGAAATTATTTACGTTACATAAAGAAAAGTTTCCAACGTTACCTGTACCTTTGTGCTATCGCCCAGCAGATGCTCGACGACAGAATATTGAAGTTGAAATACCAGGTGGAGACGCTGAAAATATCCGAGTACAAAATCTTGTACTGAATGACATTGTTTTGGTTGCCTGTGATGTTATTGAGAGCGCATTGAACATGGAAAAATCACCGTGGGTGTTAGGATACGCTATAACGATTCATTCGTCACAGGGATTAACTATCTCTGATACAAATATCTTGATTGTAGATGATCGTATCGAATGGTCAAACTTAGTCTATCTTGCAGTATCTCGTGTTAGAAGAATAACTCAACTACATAGGGTTATTATAGATTACGTGATAACTGAGGAAATTACTAATGACGATGTTGTAATAAAGAAAAAATTAGCTGGTTATAAACAATGTGACAAAAAAAATAAGCGTGATTTTGATATTGATATTGAATTTATTATAACACTAAAGCAACTACAAAATAATCATTGGGCAAGTTGCAACTGTAATATGTTATGGCAGCGTTCGAATAATAATCCAAGACAATTTACCGTAGACAGAATTAATAGTGATCTTGGTCATACACGTGAAAATGTAATGCTGACTTGTCTTGAGAGTAATCGACGTCGAGGCTCTGGACGTTTACAAAATTGAGCTTGGTGGTAATTGCGTATCCTCAGGAATTATTTGTAATTGTTCACGTACAAATCCACGTTGAGGGGCTGTAGAATCTAGTCTGTATATTGGAGGTCTACCAGTGGATCTAACCACGCTAGAAATTTTATGTGTAGTCACACTCCAGATAGGATCGGTTGCTCTTTTTTTACCGCCTTCAAGTTCGCCAGGTTCATATAAATATCTAACTATAACATTACCTAATACTGGTTGAGAGAAAGATTCACGTCGTCCGTAGCCATTGGGTATATATATTTTTTTGATCGCATTAGAAGGTTTCATGGAAGTTGCACGAGTAATTTCATTATTCAACGCAGCTATCACACTCGGTAATCTTGCAACCCATTCACGAGATCTATCTTTGAGGTCAGTAGATATTTCCTTTGCATATTGATATCCGAATAACCGCTCGGCAAGTGTTCTATTAAATCGTTCAACGATTGCCCGATCACGATGAATTTCAGTATGTCCTCGTCTGATTTTAACGTTATGTTTCTTCATCAACGATGATACTACTCCAAGAAATTCTTTACCGGGATCAACTTGTAATAACTGTGGCCATCGTAGACCACCACGTTGATAAATTCGCTCAAACGCAGATGCAACTTCAGATGCTGTTTTTGTTGATAATGGCTCCGCTTCTTTATATCTACTCGCAACATCAACAACAGTCAATGCGTATTTGTACATGCGTGATTTTCGTCCACGTGTTTTAATAGTATCGTGTGGTAAAAACAAAATATCTGCTTGATGAACTTCATTAGGGACACTAACATCAAAATGCGCGTAATGAATTCTTTTAGGTGGACTTAGGAAGATTTGCCATATTGCCTGTCGTGCTAACCATGATGCAGCGACATTACGTGAAACTTTTGCTGCTTCGGCGAGTTTACTAATAGCTGCCTTACCTCTCCAAAATCCTCTCGGGGAATAATAAACAGATTCCATTATGATGGTTATATAATTAATTACCAGCCCCTAACACTAGTTTACCTTTCATAGCAGTTTTTACTAGAAAACTAGCTAATTTTTCTCTGAGAGATTTATTAGGTATAGAATTTAACGCGTGAATCAATTTCACATCCGCAAGATGTCGGTGTTGCAAATCCTTACTTTTATACGCGACATCATGAACGTGACATGCTTGATCGATCTTATTTACTGGATACTCTCCGGGTCTTGGTTGATCTTGATCATCAAGTCTGATATCGAGACGAGTTCCTGGGCCACAATAATTATATCCGGGTAAATGTTTCTCACCGGGATATTTAGCCCATGGAGTTCCTGGTAATTTTCCTAACGAAGCAGCGATATCACCCCCACCTGTCTTTGTTCCAATAAATTTATATTTCTTGGTACCACATTTCACACACTTGCCTGTAAGTGCACGTCTTTTATTTTTTGTTGTTATTGTAGTTAATTCAGTAGTATCGGTAGGTGCTCTGCATCGAACACAATATAGACTCATATTATTTATTATATGGATATAATTGACTTTTCTGCGACACGAAAACAAGAGCCAGTAAAGCACCATCCAGCGTTACCAAATTCTATCAGAATGATCATAATAGGCCCATCTGGAAGTGGGAAGACGCAATTACTGCTTAATCTAATAATGCGATGGCTGAAGTGGGATAAATTATATTTAGTAGCGCCATCTGTAGATGATCAGCGATGTTACGAAGTACTTAAAGATTTTAATGAAAACGCAAAATCGTTACATGAAGACAATGTAATAGATTTTATTACTGATATTGATGAAGCGCCATCCGTAGATGATCTGGATGGATTCATTAATAATTTAGTAGTGTATGATGATGCTATGCTGGACAAACAATCAAATCCAGCTAGAATATTTTCACGAGGTAGACATAAAAATACAGACGTGATTTATGTTACACAGAGATATACACAAATTCCAAAAGTAATCAGAGATAATTGTAACGTTTTAGTTGTATTTAATGGCGTAGATAATCATACGCTGCAGAATATTTATTATACTTGGTGTTCAGACGACATGGACATGAATAAATTTAAAAATTTCTTTTCAAAAGCACAAGCTGCTCCCTTTGGTTTTGTAACGATAAATTTACATGATCCTAGGTCAAGATATCGTAACGGACTTGATATAATTTTTGGATAAAAACCATAGCAGCAGAGAGGGTGAATGACATACGTATGTGACCAGATTGTGAAAAAAATCTAGTCAATTAAAGAAGTTTTCATTATTAAGGCAAAAACTTTTTTTTTTTTAGCCTTCGTAGGAACCCTTAATTTTCAAAAATAAGGTCTCTACAAAGTTGTAGGGTTCACCCTCTCTGCTGCTTTTCGTGTTCATGAAGTAAGCCCCTTAAATGGGACAACGACGATATTAACGATAAAGCACAACCATGTGCAACTATTGATTAAACATTTACATCTAATTTGAATTATTTTTAAATACATTGATAAATTTATCTTATTCTCGAATGGATCTGCACTAATTAGATGCGTTACACACGAACATCATAGCCTTCTTTCTTCTCCCAGTGATAGGCCGATAGATCAAGTTGTACATGAATTCTGATATGAATTCTCATTAATTCGTTAAAGATACTGGAGATGCAACAAAGTTTCGCAAAATGCGACCACTGCCATCAATGGACTGTGTCTACTCTTACCTGCTACTGGGGGACCTATGACAGAAGTAATACCGCGGAATAGCGTCAGAAGACCAAATGAGTTGCTTAATTTCTCAAGTCCAAAGAGGTCACAGAGAATTATTGAAGTAAGAGATACATATGCAGCTGAAATGAATAAATTTATCAAAGGATGAAAATATTAGATATGAATAGAGAGGTGAAACAAAAATAGGTCGAAGCATTTTAATATTTAACTCGTTGGATTAGCAATAATTCTACCCCAATCCCTCCAACCTAATTCTAGGCCATCTCCCTCCCAATACAAAAAAAGTGTTTCTCGGGAATTTTAATCTCCGATTGGGACTAAGCCTCACCCCACTCCACCCCAACTGCGCTGGTTTCTAAGCCACCGATAATATTTTTTGAACAGACGATTTAAACATATAATGTATCTTAAAATATGTACAAAATACAAGGTAAATATTTTAACACTGTATAAAATACTGGAGCCGCTAAAGGGAGACAATACAGAACAACACTACACCATCGAATAGAAATTCTTCAGGGTATCGTATATACTTGCTTAGAAGATAGGTACAACTGGAAACTGCACAGAATCAGACCTGCCGTCGCATAGTGCGCTGGCAGATCTGGGTCTGATCAGGTTATTAGGAGTAATCAGTGAAAAAAAAACACAATAAAGACTCTGATCTGCAGGCAGCTTATACGACGACAGATCAGGATCTTTGTTTGCAATTTGACCCCAGGTTATAAACGTGTTCATATGGTATACATTTCTGTATGTGCAATCGTGACCATATATCTTGGTATATGCCCAAAAATTTCAATTTAAAATGGTGGACAGTTTTGTCTGTTTTAGAACAGATGGTTGTTTGCAGCAAACTGATTTGTAAACAATTTACTCATACGGTGTAGCAAAACTATATAATCTTACATACAACATTTACAATACTGGTCTGTACAATAGCAAAACCAGTTAAAAGTGGAATTACAAACTCCATAAAATCTGTTTGATTTCTTCGTTCCATGTCGCGCCCCGATATACTACTTAATGACTCCATAATTCTTACAATGCTGAACATTATAGTCATCAATCCAATTAAAGACAAGATGTACTTGTCAACACGAAGATCTGACAGGCATTGCTAAAACCATGTTCTGTCGACATTTTCTTCACCAATCAAACTCCAACTTTCATGCTACTGAAACAAATCGTTACCAACAATCACTCTCTTTAAACCAAAATTTTTATCTGATAGGTTGCTAACAATATGTTTAAATGAACATTCCAAGGGTCAGCAGAAAATGAACTTTTATCCGTGCCTGTCAATCTCTGTTATTTCCGAGAGATCAATCATATTTTCACATTGTTATTGTCCCGAAAAGCGGCTTTCTGACTCAAAGGAAACCGTGTGGAGTAGAGGGTTTTAAACGTACTTTTGTAGGAGACAGATGTATTTGACTTGAAAATTGTAAAATTAACATATTGATATTCGAGGGAAACCGTTAAGCAAATGTAAAATGAGTCCACATAAAGACACGACTTCACAAAGAAGATGCACATAATAGTGTTAAACAAAAGAATCAAACAATCATAGAATCAAAAATCATTGAAAATTTGTTTATTATAGATATTAATTGTAGATGAATCCTTGGTCTGTAATTCGTTTTACACACACACACACACACACACACACACACACACGTATATAATTTGCAATGATGAAACTGTTAATGAAAAGAATTGAAAACTTCATGACTGCCTAATCTCAACAGATAAAATGGATGATTAATCCTATAGTGAAAGATTATCCAATATCTTGGTGATTGCATTAAAGGTATTAATGTTTGTTTGTAAGAAGAAACTTATTCCTACATTCAGACGAAGGAAACAAGTAGTCGATTTAAATACAAGAACAATTTCATACTATATCATGGCAAAATGTGAACATGAATGCAATAAATCTGAAACGAACGGGCTTCTAAAGTCGACAACAGTTTGGCGTTTGTTTATCAAACACTTGGAATAATTGCTAAATATAAGCACAAGACACACGATGTCTTAAGAATAAGACATGGAATAGCGTTAAAGTTACCCTCCCTCGACAGATAAATGCTTTCGCAATTATGTACATTTTGATGCCATTCTTTTATCGGAAAAAGGAATTTACTGTAATTAAATACAATAATCTTATATTTCCTATGAGCTCTGTACCCAGTATTCAAATAGAACTTTACAGAATAAAATAAAAAGCTCTTTCCATTACAAGCGACTCGTGGGCGATATAGTATTACAACAATATCAATAAAGCTTACATGAGTGTGATTAGACGACAAACAATTCCATCGAGAGCAGGATAATATCTTGAGAATGTAGAGATAAGAAAAAGAGTAATAAAATAAAATTATTGAAAATCGTAGGTGAACATACCAGTACAAAGGCCAAACACACTGGCTACGACGCAAAGACTCTCATAACTGACACAAAACGGAGTTAGAAGGATAGCAACACCCGCGATCAACATAGCAACGTTGTTGATAATTAGACTTCCACCTTTAAAGTAGTCAGCCATGGCACCGGCCAGCAGTCGGCCGATTATGTATGTTATACCTGGAAAATAAAATTACTTTTAATTTTATCATTATAAAAGATAATCAAAAGTTTAGACTTAGAATATGTTTGTAATACATGAGTTCAGGACATAGTATATGTGACATTTATGATGCATTATAACTGGTGAAGCTAAATGATTATTTCTCACATTAACTTACTTATCCATTTAATTTCACGCAATAGCCCAAATTCGGAATGAAATCAACCGCCTGGCTGATGTATGTCTAATAGGCAATCACAAAAGCACTTGGCCAAATAAATGTCAGTAGCATGCTTTCTTTATAAATTTATTACTATTAATTGCATAGGCTATTAGAACATCTGCCCTGCGCTTTCACTGTACTGTGAATATTCATCCTATTTATGGCACATCAACACCATTAATCCTGTGCTAAAAGGTCCTAAAGCGTTCTGTCAAATCTGGTTGAATTCTGTAGGGAATTTTTTTTCCAGAAATCGATAGACTTTAATCTTAAAAACAGCATCTATATTGTAAGGCGAATCGTAATCATTTATACACATTTTAATGTTTTTCATGACAAAATATTTTCTGTCAAAGTCAAATTCTATTAAGTGGATTTTGCAAATATATCATTTCAAGTTTTGATATTTTAGTGACATCGGCCATATTTGATGGCTGATCAGATCCTTGTATACGATCTGTGACCCTTTTTGACTGGATGGTTTCTGTCAAGTTTGGTCAAATTCTGTTGAACAGAATTCGAGAAGTTATTTCAATGTTCTTGTTTAAATATTCAGTAGTTGTTACCTTATTTTGTGCCGTTTTGGCATTATTAGCAAAAATATGGAAAACTCTAATGCCATAATGTATGCCAGATTTGGAATACATACATACATACATACATACATATATATATATATATATATATATATATATATATACTATATATATATATATATACTTATATATATATATATATATATATATATATATATATATATATATATATATATTAGGCAATTTTAAGGAGAAGTTTAAATATGTTAGTTTTCTTCTGTGTTTATAGTTTTTATCAAACTGACAGCTTTTATGCCGGGATGCTTGATGGTCAAATTCTGTTAGAAATATTTGAGAAGTCGCTGAAAGCTGTGGGTTTGTTTTCTTCATATTTAGCATTGGCGGCCATATTTGATAGTTAAGCATTATCGTTTGTAAAATTTTAAAATCCCTTTGAATCCAGGTCAAACTATGCCAAGCATTTTTTCTTGTATGGTAAGAATTCGTTGCAACCGTGTTTACTTTTAGTTACAGTCGCTATATATGATGACGAGGTGGCATCCTTTGTACAGTCTTTGTTTTAATAAGCCTTAATGCCCGCATTCTTTCTCTCAAATGTGATCAAATTCTGATGTGCGGTCTCTTATAAGGAGTCGTTTATGGTGTTGGTTGTTTGTTATTTTTGGTGTAAGGGCGGTCATATTTTGATGAGTTAGCTATTTCGTAAAAAATTATAATTCCCTTATACCAGGATGCTTTCTACGAAATTGGTCAAATTCTGTTGAGTGGCTTTTGAAAAGTATTTTAAAGGGTTTGTATTTATAGTAACGGCAGCAGTATTTGAATGCGGACTGGTTTCATATGTATACATCTGAAACCCAATTTGTCAACTTGCCAAATTTGAACAATTCTTAGGTTTTTGAGAAGTCGCTTGAATATTTTTGTTCTATTTTAGTAACAGCAGTCATACATGATGGCAGATCACCATCGTTATTATAAACTTCAAATCCTTCAAACTAAATGCTTACTGTAAAATTTGGTCGAATTCTGTCCATGAGACACTTCTAAGGTGTTTCTATTTTTAGTAACGGCGGCCGTATGTTTACCATTGATTGATATTAGCTGTATGAATGTGAAAGCCTTTAAAACCTTTATGCAGTGAAAGCCTTTAAAACCTTTATGCAGTGTTTGCTCTCAGCAAGATTTTTTTAAAAAAAAAAATTGGACTAGTATATTGTGAAATGAAGTTTAAAATAGTGTATTTGCCCAATATCAAACGTCAGACGACACATGACGGAAGTACGTCGTACACAAGATAAACTGGCTTGAAGGCCGGGTGATAAAGAAACAAAAAGATTTTGATCGGTACTTTAATCCGAAGATAGAAGATGGGGGATCCTAAAGTCTCAATCGACGGATCAATATTCTTTAGGTCTTTAATTACATGTCTTGTAACAATCAAAGAAGTCGATAAAAATAGGTACACAACGAATAAAAGTAAATTCACATTAAATATCAAAGAAAATAAAATCTTTAACTTGTAATTTGACTGGACCTAAATAAAGGCTGTTTCAACACTTAACACCTTCTATATTTATTACGGATTTAAATTTAAGATTCGTTATGCCGTATTTCTAATTACATCTACTTCGTAACAACATAAGCATGAAATATACTGCACAAGTGGAGAGAGAAATTGCTTAAACTGTGAAGCAACGTATAGATGAAAAAGCAAGCAGGAAGAATACAGAAAAGTAAATTATGATGAGAATTGAGATGACAGAAATTCAGGATTGCTGTTTGTTGTTGACCGGAAAATACAAAATGCCGGCTTACCTATGACGGACAAAAGAAATGCAGCTTTGGTTTTGTCTATGCCATGCAACTTCGCTTTGTCCACTAAGTATACATATGGTAAGTAGTAACCCAACATGGCGAAGATGTTCCCAAAGCAGAGAAGCATGAAATCAATGTTAGTCAGCAGAGACATGTCCAACATTTCTTGAAGAATGTCTTTGATGGGTTTGGGAAGGCATGGGCAGTATCTCCAAATCTTATAATCAGATTCATCCTCTAACGCGCCAGGAATCGTCGTTATACTTGCTATGTCATGTCAGTTTGTGACTTATACTCAGGAATATTAATCACACTACCGCTGTAAAATATGTCTTTTCTGTACAGTGGTCGTGAGTAGTCTTTTTTCCCTATGCCTCTTATGGACCCTAAAATGTTCATGCTTCCATCTGATGAACTCACAAGCAATGCGTGCGGATCAGACTTGGAACTGCTGAATTCTAACCGTATTAGGGGCTGAACCTCATGTACGTGGACTCCTGGTGGAAGGGACCCATTTATCCTGTTTGGGCTATTAGCGCTATCAGCAGACATTCTCTTTCTTAAATGATTCTCGACCTCCTCAGATGGACTCGGAGGCTGGAAGAAAGAATTCGAGTTAGAAGAACACAACGACTCAACGTCATTCTGATCACCTGACACGTTCAACATAGATGCTGACTTAGATTCCTCTGGAATTTTTGGCGTTGCCACTGGAGTTTCTGGATTACTTCGTTTATCTCCCCCTTCGGAGAAGGACAGTTTCTGCAACCTGCTTCTTTCGCTTTGCGCACTGTCTTGCAACAGTGAACCACTTTTATCAGTCTTATCTTTTTCAAAGTATGCAATACAAAGCGAGGGTATTTCTGATTCGGTGTTTTCGAGAAGCTTCTCTCGTTTTACTTTTGCTTTTTTTATTTTTTCAAGAATTTCGGTAGTATCGGCGGGCCCAATACCCGAAGATTCGGACATATAATAGTGCTTTCTATTTCCTCTTGCCTGTTCCTTAACTCTATCCAGGATGTTTTTTGTTCGTGGAGACTTCACTTCATCATCCTTGGTCTTTTCCTTTTTAGATCGCTCCAGTGGTCTCATAAGCATTCCGCAAACACATCCGTTGAAGATGATGCCAGCCATAATTAGTAGAGCATTTTTCCAGTCAAACCAATGCAAAAGAGCGTTAGTAAATGGAGAAAATATAAACGTTCCTACTCCTGTACCGCACACGGCAATGCTTGTGGCAATAGCACGTTTACTTTCAAAGTAGTGCCCAACGCTGATTATTGCGGGCAGGTAAATCATCCCGAATCCTATTCCTGCAAGAAAATTTTATTAGTGTTACTGTGTTGATGAACACAATAAAACAGCACTGATCAATAAGAAGGGTTACTAAAGGTTATGGAGAATCTACATTTCTTGGAGTAGATTTCAGAGCTCTGTTTATTTGTATAATTAGGATACAAATTTTATCTACGACTGAGTTCTAAGTCATAATTTCTATTTACAATAAAGACACTCTTCTTTTTTGACTATTGCAAGATATTTTTAGCATTCTTCTTTCACGCATTTTATTTTTATTCGTCCTTCATCAAATATGATCTCTCTTTTGAATATGTTCATAACACCAAGTAAGGTTTTTGATATAAATGCGCGTAAGACAAATTTACAATTCCCTGAAAAACCTATGATCTGCGTACATGTTCTGCTGATAATAATTTTACGTAATTACAAATGACTAAATATGTTTACAATACCCCCTTCTCTAACTTCAAATATATTGGTAGACGGCATACTGTAATAAAGCTTTCACTCATCCAGTGTAAGGCTCGAACTATAGAACACATTGCAACACATATGATTGCAGCGGGTACCAAACTGGTACAATAACTCCTCAACTGGAGTTCTTTTTTCTATAACGAAGAACGGGCGGGGGATTCGTGTAATTTAAGTCCCCACTTGGTAGAAAACTATGCATATCTTAGTTTTTGT
Organism: Megalonaias nervosa; assembly: GCA_016617855.1. Taxonomy (NCBI): domain Eukaryota; kingdom Metazoa; phylum Mollusca; class Bivalvia; order Unionida; family Unionidae; genus Megalonaias; species Megalonaias nervosa. The sequence goes on along the minus strand of JAECUM010029283.1, from coordinate 18,519 downwards.
TATTCTCGATAGATATAAAGATGGACAGTTAGATTACAGATAAGTAGTTACACAGATTAGCAAAACTTTGATAAGCACAGATTCAGAAATCTGTCAACCATGTGACTTACCACCCATGAATCCGTATGTAAGAATAAGGATGTCAATGTTGAGAGAGTACCGTGCCAGGAAGAAGGCCATGGTACCAATTACGCTTCCAACGATTGTCACCGGCCCGCAGCCAAACTTGTTCGTTAAACCACTCACAATAGGTCCTGAAATACCAAAACAAGTAATTAGGCTTGGAGTTAGGGCCATATTTAAGTTAGCTGGTTTTCACTAGTCGAAGTAAGCATGATCATTTGCCAGTATTAGCTTGAGGAAGTGTTTCCTACACATTTTAGAAAATTAAGTAACTATACTGTAATTTCCTAATTTGCTCAAAAGGATGGATATGTTGAAAAGGAGACATACCGGCACAGAGATAAACTCCACACAAGAGTGACCCCACCAAGGAGACATTACTTCTGGACTCGTCAAAATAAACTACAAACTCCGACAAAAATATGCCAAATGAGTATTTAATACCGCCCACAGTGAGGTTGCACATGAAGGAGACAGCAACAATCACCCAACCATATCCCCCATCGGGAGGAATAGGCAATAGGTCAGTAAGGCTTTTCATTTCATTTCTGGAGTCTTCAGATTGGCGCCTATTCTTCGGCTCCTGGTTCTTGGACATTTTGTTTTCGTAACGTCACGCAAAGAACAAGACTTAAAGACTAGATGACTTGATTCAACGTAGAACTAAGGTCTACACTGTCAAGTCACACTCAACCTTGTCAAACGACGACGCACTTTGTCAGAAATGGACACACTTGCACACTTTTCCTCAGATGGACCCAGTGTCTAGCCTCACAGGACCTTTGATGCTCGTTCGACATTGTGTTACCCAAATGGAAACGTGCTCGCTGTATGAGGATTTCTTTTCTGAAAAAGAACAAACTATTTACTTTAAATGTTCAATTCAATACACAAAGAAGATGCAAATAATATCCATGCGCATGTATATCTACTGTGTAACGAATTAGCCCAAAGCACGATTCAAATACTTTATTATCATTAACAAACAGCTCCTTTGTGTAACGATAGAAAACCTCTTCAACTGTTTAATGAAATCAACAGTGAAATGAAAATCAGAAAAGAAATGCATTGCACACGACTGACATTGCTCAGCTGATATTCAAGTTCTCAAATCTCTGATTCGATAAAAATGAAGGGTGTGCTAGTACTTCTCACAACCTGGCAAAGTCGTGATGCAGAGTTAGATTTAAAGAATAGAAATGAATTCGTTTACAGATTGTAATGCTATTAAAGATCATATAATACATTCTTAAATTAGCGTTCTAAAAAACATAAGCGCTATGTATGCACGATAACTTCTGTAACGTGTAAACACCCATAACAGTTTGCTGCTGACGCTGACGATAGGAAATATAAAATCTACCTTTTCTAATTACTATCGATAAAACTTTTCCTATTACGTTGAAATCGTACTATGTTAGCATTGTGAACTCATTCAGTCCACGAAAATATTCGGTGCACTGTGAAAGTAAAGAATATTTTTTCCATCTACGAGTTAACCGAACGAAGAAATGAGTTCATCCTCCTCTGTTCTACATCTAAAAACATACTGGCTTTGGTTGCTTAAGGGATGCGTTCCATGCAGAAGTAAAAATAAAAAGTGGAAAATAATGGAAGGGTCAAATAAGAGGAAGACCGGATATAAATATACGCTGTTCAAGGTAGGTAGGAAGGTTATCATTGGTCGGTGCTCTCTCTCTCTCTCTCTCTCTCTCTCTCTCTCTCATGAGACGTTGTAAAGGGCACAAAGCACTATAATCTGAGTTTCCTCTGAACTTTCCCACTTCATTATTTGGACGTTTATTTTGTGGTGTGAGGTGTGAGGTTAGAGTCAATTGCCTACCGAAAGCGTGGATGTCGCCGCCACCGTGCCGTGAAGGCATTGGGTAGCCGGTTACTAGCGGGCCTAGCAAACTCGATAGTTTTTACGCGAAACGATAGATCGCTCCGCCTACCAAAGCACGTGACTTAACCTTCTACAAATAGACAGTATTTGGCAAAGAAATCTTTTTCAGTTTAAGTGATATGTTTATTAATGAGATCTGTATTATTCTTACAAATATAAAATTACAAAGTTGCATTAACTATGCTGCAGTAGACAATATTTATATATGTAGTTCAAGTTCGTACATTAATAACCTAAGTGTTTTATTTCAGTAAATTATAGCAATGAATTGTAAAGATGTTTAAGAATTTATTCATATGAAAGGAAACTTGTTCCAAAAGATGCTGATGTATTTAGCATATAATGTTATCCTTGTTAATTTTATCTAACTTATGTTCATTCTGCCTTGGAAGTATATGAATTAAAAATTAATAACAAAATCGTAAATAATTACTGTTTAGAAGTGTATTGTTGTACATAATAATTTTAAGATCTGCTATGTTCGTCTGATGGAATTTTGATCAATGATGTCTGTTGATGTAAACATGTAAATGCATGCTTAATATATCGAAAGATAATTATTTGATACCTTTATTTTGTATTTCTTTATTACTAATTACATTTTTGTATCCCCATCCCTCCTTCAACCCAATGAGAAAGTAAAGCGTCACTCTAGTGTCTGAAAGATCGAGATGAGAAATCATTAATTTTGGGACAAGCCAACATTAAAATGTAAATTTTAAAACTTTAAAATGATGCAGCCTTGGATTCAGTGCTTGCTATACAAGAATAAATAAAATATATCAAAGCCCGAAAGTTAGGGGGTTCTCCACCTACATTCTTGAAACATTAATTTTTACATATATATTTTGCAATTTCAATTTCTTTTCTTTTTTCAAGCTATCAACGTGACATACTTTTATGCAAACAAACACGTTGTAATTGCCATCAACTGTGTCTTTATTCAGCTGATAGTACACGCGACAAGTCGTTATCCATCGAAGTTTCGCCAATGATTCGGGAAAGGAATACATCCAGTTCTTCCATTTAGACCATCTGGATATTGACTGTCAGAATTACAAGACTTTTTTTCACCGTTGTCCATCGAGAAATCAACATATCATTGCAAAATTTGTAAATACTTATCATAATCAATTCATTATTGCTACAAGGGCTTGTCGGAGGAAAATGGCGGACTTAAGCAATGCCTGGAGGTGTGTCTAATTTACGCTCGCTGGTTGGTTAATTGATCCAGCGTGATTAACAAGTGGCAATATGTCAATTGACGCTGACTCAACAGCCCATAAATGTTCAAATGTCAAAAATAGGGTTGGAAGAATCAAAGTAAACTCGGATCAAGACCACTAATTCCTCAGGCGCCTAGGTGGCTCTGTACTTAGCATGCAGGACCTAAAATGGTGCGGGTTTTAATCCCGGAACATGATCAGCCTTATCGGTTACCGTGAGATGTCCTTGGGCAAGGCACTTTTCTCCAGTCACATCAGCACTAAATTAATTGCATATGTGATGCGCTGTAAATCTCAGACAAACAAAACAACTAATTTTTCTTTCGTGGACATGAATATTAATTCTTTAAAAAAAAACTATTTTGTGCACTAGTTGTTCCAGTACGTGACATGTACTTCCCGACTGAAACTAACGCAAATATTTAGAAGAATATGCTTAAAGCAGGATAGTAGTAAACATTAATTTAATCATAAGACTCACAATGATGTGGCGCAGGCTAATTTCGGCCTGCCGGTAAAAAAATCGAAATCGAATAAGCGGATAAACAAAATCTATGTACATGTTGAAAGCATGTGGCCTAGTGGTTATAGCGTCCGCCTCGGATGCGGGAGGTCGTGGGTTCTATCCTCGGCCGAATCAGACCAAAGACTTACAAAAATGGTAATTACAGCTGCCTCACTTGACGCTCAGCATTAAGATGTTAGTGTTAGGACTTGTCGGCCTGGTGTCAGGATAATGTGACTGGATGGGACATCATGCTAGAAGTCTGCGGCATGATGCCCCAGTGCTAGACATCACTATAAACTGCCACACTGCAGACATCGTAGCGTTTTGACTGAAAAATTGTTAAAGCTACGTTAAAAATCCAAATCACACACATACGAAAGCATGACAAAAAAGTCACGTAAAAGTACAAAACAAAAATTCCAGTCCAATATCATAACCAATCCAGGTCTTTTCGTATCTGATCTTGATGTATTAAATATGGTATTTTATGTCTCTAACACCAGCACAACCAACACGCCCATATCATATCCAATGGCCCGAACTTGATATATTAAGTATTCTGTCCAGTCTCTACACCACCATCACAGCCCAAGAAATCCATATCAACGCCAATGGCCCGATCTTAAAGTATTAAGTATGATGTAGTGTCTCAACCACCACCACCACCACTTCGATGCTGGTATCCTGCTTGGTTAATAACGCTTACATTAATATCAAATCTATCCTGCTTGTCTGTAGAAAATTTCGTTAGGAAGACTAAAAATTTAAATAGTCCGTACAAGTCACAACCTTTTTCTTTGTAACCACTTGTACCATCATCCTCATTTACGATGTTACTGTTAGGGAAAGAGTGCTCTGATAAGGTAATACTTTATATTTAATCCGCAAAAACTAACGTTTGTATTGGCATTTGAAAATGTGTCTGAAATAGACATGGTTAAAACTAAAATAGCATTCCTGCAGTTACTTTATTGATGATGCTCTTTGACCAATTGCTGCTGATAGTGATGTTAATACTGATACTATATCTAAATTCTGATCGATGTATTGAACCCAACAACTTGCTTGAGATGGTTATTTCTACAGGATCCGTTAATCGTGATATTTGTACAGGAAACAAGATTCTTGTTGTTTCTACATGATACGTGAACCATGTTACTTCTATAGCGTACATGAATCATTTCACATTTAATTAACATCACATAACAGTAGTGACATTTGCTTTTTATAAAACAAAGCACAAAGCACACCAGAAATTATAATATCTCTTCATTCTATATACACAGTTCTGTGGAATTAAAACTTCTGGCCATGACAAAGATGGCTTGTTCAAGACCTGAGGAAGATGGATTTTCAAGCCATAATTACCAGAGCTCTTATGAGAAGACGTAGATCTACACAGAAATGCACGTGCATGTATGCATGTTATTTTTGCATAGCAAAAGAAAGATGGAAAAAAGGTTCGGTAAATGATACTGGAATAGGTAATCAGAATCCTAAACCCGATGTCGAATGATGAAATCTTCAATAAAATAACGTCCTAACAAGATGATGGTTTGTTGGTTAAGTGCTTTACGGCACTGCAATATACTAGTACATGGGTTATTCAGAATATAGACAATGATTTGAAGACAATTACAATAGTAAGGTCACCCCACGCCGACCAGGCCTGATCTGGTGGTAAGATTCACAACTCCTTTCGGTCGCGAGTCAGCGGCTCACTTCTCCATTAGAAAATGAAGGCTATGATCCTTTCAAAAGGAAACACCGAGTACGCTGACACCGGGCTGGCCTGGTCGAATATCGAACTCGCAACCGTTGGATTACGAGTATGACGCTTTAACAACTGAACTACGGAAGTTTCATGTACTGTCTGGTCCTTTACAATGATGACAAGCATGATTCTGACTGTATTATATAACGGTGATTGTTATGTAAACTTGCAGATCTTCTTCTTGTCTCCTTTCCTCCTACAGATACTACTGATAATGGTGATGACAATAAGTACGTAATGTACAAAACCCATGATTCACGTGTGTGTTGGAGGGTGGGTTAATTTTACGCTCTACAACTTTACTGATGATGATGATGATGATGATGATGACAATGATATTGTTGTCATGGTGCTGGTGAACAATTAGGATGATACTGATAATGACGAAAACGACGACGATGATAATGTTGATTATGACGGCGAGGGTGACGATAATACTGATGATTTTGGTGATGTTGGAGAATGTGAGGAAAAGAAGGATTGCAAACTACAATCATGTTTCAATGGAACAGTTAAATCTGTTTCTCTTCATTCTATACATTTTGTTAATTAGCAAAGAACTGCACATACCAAAACGTACATACTGTTTCATTATTGAACCACCTACCATAACGTACATGCTGTTTTATTACTGTATCTCATACCATAACGTACATGTTGTTTCATTACTGTGTCACATCTATAACGTACCTGTTGTTTCAATATTTTATCATATGCCACAATATATATCCTATTTCATTATTGTGTCAAATACCATAACGAACCTGTTGTGTCATTATTTTATCACATACCACAAAATACATGCTATTTCATTATTGTATCAAGTACAACAACCAACCTGTTATTTCATTATTTTATCACGTTACCATAACGTACATGCTATTTCATTACTGTATCGCATATCATAACGTACATGTTATTTCATTATTGTATTACATATAAAGTACAGGCAATATATTACCTTATCACATACCATAACGTACATATTATTTGATTATTGTATCATATAAAATAACGTATACGTGGTTTCAATATTTTATCACGCACCATAACGTACATGCTGGTTCGTTATTTTATCACATACCATAACGTGCATACTGTTTGATTATTTTATCGCATACCATAGCCTACATGTGGCTTCATTATTTTATCACGCACCATAACGTACATGTTTCTTTATTGAGTTACATATCATAACGAACATGCTGCTTCATTATTCCATAAGAAACCATAACCAACGCGCTTTTTCATTATTTAACACATACCATATCGTATATGCTGTTTCATTATTCTATCATATACACCAACGTACATCATTTCGTTATTCTGTCACATAACTTACTGTACATGTTGTTTAATTATTCTGTCTCTTACCATAACGTACATGCTGTTTCATTATTATCACACATACAATAATGTAGATGTTGTTTCGTTATTCTATCACATATCCCAACGTTATATGCTATTTCGTTATTCTATCACATACAATACCGTACCTGTTGTTGCATTATTCTATCTCATACCCCAACGTATTATATGCTGTTTCCATATTCTATCTCATAACATACCGTACCTGCTGTTTCATTATTCTATCACTTAACCATAACGAATATACTGTTTCATTATAATCACACATATAATAATGTAGATGTTGTTTCGTTATTGTATCACTTACCATAACGTACATGCTGTTTCATTATTATCACATATACAATAATGTAGATTTTGTTTCGTTATTCTATCAAAGAATCATGAAAAAAAAAAAAAAAACTATTTGCTTTATTCACCACAGCAACAAGATTGTGTTCCTCATTTGACCGTACGATTCACTTCCCTCCAAATAATTTCATAAAGTCACGTGATCGTTCGATTGACTCGTCCCCCAACAATTACACAAGTCAACAACAAAGGCTTGAACTTTATGCCGCATATTGGAGCCCCCCCCCCCCAACTATCCTATGCATCTTATGGAAAGCTAGTCAAAGAAACGTAAAAAACTTCCCTCTAACCCAACCCACTTCCTCTGCACATCTTAATGACTCCCTCCCAAAGCCAACCTATTTCGCATCTGCACATCTTCAAACTGAAACTTCACTCCCCCCAACCCCCCCCAACCCATTCCCCATGCACACCTAAGGCCTCCACCCCCAATTCTCCCATTTCCTCTGCACATCTTCACACGGAAACTTCACTCCATGATGTCCAACACTTAATACTAACACAAAGCAATCAACATCTATTTATAGAATTTAAACTTTTTACATGCAGCTGGCAAACGTTTATTGTAGGTAATAGTCCCTTCCTTTTAAGAAAACTAACTACTGTTACTTTGAATCTGCGTAGGACTTTTCAAATGGAGGGAGGCGGCAAAAAGAGGTACATTTGATTATAAAAGTTCAGGAAAATAAAAAAATGTACGCTTTTGATGTTATTACCCAATCCTTCTGACAGAATCACATGTGTCGTTCAGTAAAGCTTGCATTCGTATACTTCATTTATCCTTCATTTATTATTATTATTATTATTATTATTATTATTATTATTATTATTATTTTGCCGTTGTTGTTGTTGCATAAAAGCAGAATAGATTAAAAGGATAATGTATCTCATTTTCAATTCGTTCAAGACCTTGCCTGAAGCAAATGTGTGGTAAAGCACATATTTTTCGATAGCAGACGACACAGTGATGAATAGAACTGCAATACCTGCGTTGGCGCAGTTAGGAACAATTTTAATTTTAATGAATGTTATCAAACTGCTAACTTAGGTTACATTTTAGTATTGTGTAACCGGAAATTTAACTTATCGAACATTATAGCAGTGGCACCTCGTAAATACGGACACCTTCGTTTCCAGTTATAACTTTAACGTGCCACTAGAATTCGACCAATCAGAGACGATAAACTAACACACCTGGAGATTTTTGTAGGTGAATCTGAGTTATCCGACTGAATGTATTTTCATATATGATTCTTACAATTTTCTTATTTTTTGACAGATTATTTCCGGAGTATCAAGGCAAGTTTTATAGTAATTTTACACTTTGGTATCCGATTTTGATTTCTGGATCAGGAACGAGGATTTCTGGATCAACGGAGCCAATTAATGTTTAGGAATTTTGTTTCCGTTGAAATACGTCCAGATAGTTAGGTTTCCTGATAAACGGAGTCCTGATTAATGGGGCTCCTCTGTATACGTTGAGGATTTATGCCAATCGGTTGAGAAGACTACAAATAGCATCTTCACACATCGAACATGTTTAATGTTTCAGCTCAATTTTACTTAGACCGCAACGGCGGTCTAGCGGTTAGAGCGTCGCGAGTTCGAACCCCGACCGAGTCATACCAAAGACTTATAAAAATGGTACTAGCAGCTGCCTCACTTGACGCTCAGCATAAGAAGTTAGTGCTAGGACTCGTCGTCCCGGTGTCAGGATAATGTGACACGATGCAACATGTCTCCGGCATGATGCCCCAGTGGTAGGCATCACTATAAACTGTCCCATTACAGACATTGTAACGATATGACTGAAGTGGAGTGGTTTAAAGCGCTCACTTTTACCGATCACTCCCAGCTCACTTATGTCCGCGTGGATTCGAGTCTCGGGCTCGGCTAATGTTGATATGTGAGAAAGCTGCCAGTAGTTTCCCGTGGGTCAATGGTTCTTACCGGGGTTTTGACTGGGCTCTTCCTACACCAATTATACAAGCCGCGATTTATTTCCTATCTTGCGCTGAGAAATAGTGTAAACTCCAAACAACAACAACAACAACGTATGATATTTTCTAAACTATGACCTATGATCTACGAATATTTAGGTACTGACTTTAATGAAAGAGCACATTTATTATTCTCAAATCCGTTCAATATGCATGGTGCACGTTTTATCAAAACTGCACACACACACACACACACACACACACACACACACACACACACACATCATTCCTGAAACGTTTGGAAACTGCAAATATTTCAGACAATTCAAGATTTATTTCGTTTGCCCTACGACACACAGCTTGCATCACTGTATCAATGTTAATGTTTTGAGGTACAACACAAAAAGATGCTATACTTATGCCAGCTTTAAAAATGAGACTAAATGCACTCGGACAAGGAAACCATTTTGAATGCATGTTGTTTCAAATCATGTACGTTGACCTGGAATGAAACAGTTTTTATTTGGGTGTTTACGTTATGAGATAATCCTGAATAACATTCCGAAGACGAGGGCCTTAAGAGGTTTCCATGTATATTGCTATTTTAAGATACGTTTCCAGCAAACAGGCCCCGGTAAATATGACATGCGCACAACTTCATCAGTCTTATGATTTATATGGCAGTTTGATGCATAAAATGGGGCCGTTATCAAAACAAAAAAGAATAAATTCATGAAAATACAAAATTACCTGGAGTTTTAAAGGACCACTGATTCATTAAATAGCGGATATTGAAGTCGTGGTTTAAAGGCTTTATGACAAAGAGAGTTTTGATTTCGCTGAAGTAACAATGATTGTACAAACTGTGGGAGATGAAAGCATTTGCGTGCCGTACATTTCAATCAGTCTCAAAACCAAATTTTGTGTGTGCAGAAAACACATAATAAAAAGATACTTTATAATCTAGAGCGACAACAAAAGGAAAGATCAAACATTTATATTAGTAACTTACTAAAGAAACTCCCACGTTCCCATTAGCATAATGCAGGTATGGCCGTGGCTTCAATTAGTGTAATGCAGGTACGGACATGGCTCCAATTATGTTGGTACTATCTACTTCTATTATTGTTACTCTCCCCTTAATGTAATACGGGTGTGGACAATACTTCCATTAAATTAACATTATTTATTTATATTATTGCTGTTAACTCATTAACCCCTGGAGGTTTATGTCGTTTTCGCCTAAAATGCGAGTAGGAAACGCATTTTGGGGGCTATTTTTGAATACATCCTAACACATAAATTTCCAAGAGACATCTGGTTAACCTGATGCCTAGCTGTGTTAGAAACATCGTTTTTCATTGGCTATTTCGCTCGCGCATGAGAAGAAGATTGGAGTTCTTTTTTGTTTTTGTTCTTGTCATTTTATTTTCTTTTATTTATTTATTTATTTATTTATTTATTTATTTTTTTGCTTAACGGAGCCATCATTTTCGCATGGAGACCATTTTTTTATTCCAAATGCCCATCTTACCCTACCTTGTGCAAAAGCTTGCCTGTCTGTGTGCAGTTCAGACCGATCTGTCTTGGATCTGAGGCGACTCTTTGGTTGAAAAAAATCGGGTCCAAAAAATTAACGTTTTTCCTTCTGTGTTTTGTAGTGCATCTAGAGCGTCCTGATTATTTGGTATCTTTGTAGAGCTACATCTGTCTGCCTTTCTATAATCTACTTTTTGTGTATCATATATGACCTTGATGCTACAGAACTCGGAAGTAGGCTACTACCTCCTGACGCGTATACGAGGCGCCAGGGGTTAATGAGTTAGAGTTAATGTTACTTCACATTGCTTCTAGTTGATGAAACCGAAATATAAGGAGGTTTTACATCATAAAAACTACATTCTGTTGCATTGTGTACAGTGTAACCTGTTGTGCTTTTAAATTAATACGAGAGGGTCTCATTTAAAACGGGGAACGCTTCTGGCTCGCGAGAACATCGCTATAATGATGGGAAGTATCGACTTATCGCTACAGGGATTTCAATAAGTATGTAAAGCTAATCAATGTAAATTTGTCACGCAAAACCGCAGGTTACGTACCAAGAAGGTTCAAGTCTTGTCATTTGTCATTGAATTCGTCAATAATCCCCAAACCCAAAGTGTTACGTACGTACTAAAAAGACTAAAGCCAAGCAGTTATGTCACTGGACTCATAAATAAATCCGCAAAACCAGACAGTGTCACGTACTGAGAAGCAGTATGTATTACAGCTTTGTCCCTGAACTCGACAATAAATCAACATAACCATAGATTACATGCATTACATAAATAAAAGATTAGGTAATCAGGCAGTTATATGCCTGAACAGAAGAAGCATATGAACAACCTAAATGTTTATCGTTCTAGCCCCTTCCTGTCATACGACATAAATTCGCTGATACGTCGCTAAAACTAGCTTAGAACGAGATCAATACACCATCAATTATAGCCAAAGGACTTTTTTAATCTTGAAATTCGGGAACACAAGAAAACAGAAAAGGTTTCATTCAGATATTATGCACGGTTTTACGCTGGGCAAGAGATGCTAACCGGTCATCTGTATTTGTATAGTTTATTTCCTTTTTAACTCTGAGCCATGCACATTTGCCAAACAAATACACTGGAAAATATCAACATAGATTCTAGTTATTCAAATGTGATTAGAAGCATAATAACGAATAGCCTACATGGTAACCAAAACATAATACGATTTATTTCCTCCAACTGACGTCATTAGAGTTAATCCGACAAGTTAAGCTTGAGCCAATAGGAAATAAAAAGAAGTTTTGTAAGTACTTGTACATGGCACCAGTCACGACGATGAAAATAAAAATTTTCATTCTTATATTTAGTATTTCTCGATGCTGGTTGAAGTATAAATAATTTGGGATAAAACAATCAGATAAATTTTATTCAACACAGAGGTAAACTATGAAATATTTCTCATTGTTTCCTCGTTTAGTAAGTACCATTTTATATTTTCTCTAATCAATCAATGACCAAAAATACGCAACTTTAACTTCACAACTGGAATCTCCACTAAGCGAAAGGTAGAACATTAATACTGTTACATGCAAGAGTCTCTTTAGTGAACGAATGGAAGAAACTATAATAATATTCCTCTAATTAATGCATGCCCACCAATATCACAACTACACATTTACATCACAACTTCACAATTGCCTGCCTTCCTCACAACTGCATGGTATCTCCTTATCACATTTCTGTGACGTAGCGCCTGTACTTAAATACTGCACATGGAGTCACACAATCAGTCAACACAATTAGATTTTATTAGGGACTATTTGGCTCCAGGGACACTTATGCGGCTCTGACCTGTGCTCTCTAAAACTAAACCAAGCCATCATAAAAAATAAATTTTTTTGGTGGTTTCATATCGAAGAGATCTTATCATGCATTGGTTTATTAATGAAGGGATTGCACTAAAGTGGCAAATGTGTGTACACCAAAGTCAAAAATGTGTTATTTTGTGGGACATTTTAAATTCTAAACCGTATTCTTGCCAATAAAATTATTTTAACTGAAGACATCTATTACATTTCCTCATTGGAGAAGACTGTTCAAGGACATACATGCATGCACTTTTTGTCTTGTAGCGAGATAACGTAACTCTACTTTGTGGCGTTGCACTTCTAAAGTGTCAACGTGAAGTGTTCAGTGACAATACGCCAGCAAGGGAACTTGTTTGTTCAAAGCTATGCTCAGTACACTCACCCCGCTGTCCCTGACCGTCAGCTAAAGGCACAGCTGTACACCAAGGTAATTCTTTGCCAGGATAGCATGTCACAGTGGTAGCTAACGTACAATTTGCACAAAACCAGCACACATTTGAATTATAAGAATAAAAATTACATGTAATGAAAATTCTTGAAATATTCAATCCTGACACAGTAGTGACACTAAAGACAATAATCTTGGAATGAATTTCTAAGTGCTTATCATAATGTTAGTGGCTTTCGTGGTAAAGGCAAGAAATTTCCATATATGTTTAGTGTTGAATTATACGCCTGTGATTTCTTCCTTTGACATAACATTATTTCCCCTTTCTCAAAGATGAGTCGTGCTGCTAGAGAGCAACTTGTCACACCAGTGTTGAAAATTGCAGAAGACGATATTCTGGATAGTTCGGGACCAGATACAGTCTCTCTTTCAAAGAAGGCGCTTTTGAAAAGAGTTGCTAATAGAACCAAAGCGAAGCTACGTCCAGAAGTGCCATGAACGTTGGACTTTGAAGTTTGTGGTTTATATAGAACTCAGAGAAATCTACAGTTAGATACTATAAAGTTTAAATTAATTTATATTTATTATTACATATTGTTTGCTCATTAATGTTACTCTCTGCTATCAAACTTTAAAAAAAAAACTGTTTTATATGTAGTTTGTAATTAAACTTTGCTAGTTTAAATTACGCCTCTTTTTGTATTTGTAACTTGTGGTAATCACTGTGATATGGGCACTAAAATGCATCAACGCTCCTGACTTCTTGGTAGCAGACATCAGAGTGGATGGGGAGCGACACTTCCTGCCGGCAACTGACTATCAGTTAGGACTTTTGCGAGAAGCGAAACGGTGGTACATGGATGGAACATTTAAGGTAAATCATTACGTTGTATTCATTAGTATTTGCTGTACGAGTACCAGTTATTGCTGAACTCCAGATTTTGTCGGTTTCAAATTTATAATAGCACCCAGTAATAGCCTTCAGGCCCATTTGTTTAATATATATGGTTATAACTTCCAGGTCCTTTGTGAGCCATTCAGACAACAGGGGCACCTCATGTCCATCCATGCCTAAATGCGTACGATTTTTTTTTTTATGGTGTGCACAAGTTTGGAAAGTTTACAGTGAACCATAATTGGTTAAAACTCAACGCTACGATGAAAATTTACATAGCAGACTTGTCAAAAGATCAAACTTGAGATGTTCTCTCTAAATCTACTATTCAGTTGTCGTATTTAAGCTTTAACTAAACTAACTATCCCTTCATAACATGTTTAGCAATTCAAATCAATGTATGTCTATTTCTCCTTAGTATATAAAATGTTGCATATTTCACGCCAATGTGTATACTGTTTTATATCTGTATTGTGTTTAACATACATTTGCTAGAAGACAAGATAGATGACGGGAAATCCAGGGTATCGAGGCAAATAAAGGTAAGAATTCAAGACAGAAATAAAATTTCAAATTTATTCTTAGTGGTAGTGAATATATTTTTTTAGAATACTAAAGAGGTTATTATTTTTCCTGATGAAGCATGTCCAAATGTTATAAATTGTGGAGTGTAGAACCTTCGAATGTACGAATCAAAACGTTTAATTAGTGCTTCTTTTTTTTCGGCAATCACTAGAATCGATGTTTAAAGTGGACGCCGCGGTAACTAACTTATATACTTTCATGCCATTGATATGGCGGTGTATGGGATTTACATTGTCCATCTAGGTGGCGGTTTGAGAATCAAAATGGCGGATATGGAAGTACACAAGATTTTTGACGTCACGTGAAAACAACGGATACATTTCGTTAATTAGGAAAGGATTGCACATACCACAACGTACATACTATTTCATTATAGAACCACATACCATAACGTACATGCGGTTTCATTACTGTAGAGCGTCCGCCTCGGATGCGGGAGGTCGTGGGTTCGATCCCCGGCCGAGTCATACCAAAAGACTTACAAAAATGGTACTAACAGGTGTCTCGCTTGACGCTTAGCATTAAGACGTTAGTGTTAGGACTGGTCGGCCTGGTTTCAGGATAATGTGACTGGGTGGGACATCATGCTACATGTCTGCGGCTTGATGCCCCAGTACTATAAACTGTCACACTGCAGACATCGTAGCGATATGACTGAAAAACTGTTAAAGCTACGTTAAAAATCCAAATCACATCACATCACGTTTCATTACCGTATCTCATACCATATCGTAAATCTTGTTTCATTACTGTTTCACATACCATAACGTACCTGTTTTTGCATTATTTTATCATATGCCATAAAGTACATGCTATTTCATTACCCTATCACGTACAATAACGTACCTGTTGTTTCATTATTTTATCACGTTACCATAACGTTCATGTTATTGCACTACTGTATCGCATATCATAAAGTACATGTTATGTCGTTACTGTATTACAAACCATAAAGTACATGCTATTTTATTACTGTATCACATACCATAACGTACATGTTGTTTCATTATTGTATAATATAAAATAACGTACATGTGGTTTCAATATTTTATCACGCACCATAACGTACATGTTGGTTCGTTATTTTATCTCATTTAAAATTCGTTTAAGACCATACCTGAAGCAAATGTTTGGTAAATCCCACATTCTCGACAGCAGACGACACAGTGATGAATAGAACTGCAATACCTGCGTTGGCGCAATTGGAACAATTTTAATTTTGCTGAATGTTATCAAACTTCTAACGTCGGTTACATTTTAGTATTGTGTTACCGGAAATTTAACTTATCGAATATTATAGCAGTGGCACCTCGTAAATTCGGACACCTTCGTTTCCAGTGACTGTGTCCGGATTAATGAGTTTTTAAAATAATTTAGTCACGTAAACTTTTATTTTACGATGTCATCATATCATATACATGTACGTGTATTTGCTAGCTGTATATCTATATTCAATAAAGGTTGAAATAAATTTATGAATACATCTACTAACTTGTGCTTACGTCACTTACACTTTAAATATTAAAACATTAATCCAAGTTAAAATAATTACTGGAAAATCTTTTTAATGCTGACCGGTATCTCTACTTGTCTACGCTTGCTTGATGGAGTCGCCATAATACATATAAAGAGTACAACTAGCACAAACTGATATCTTGCAGTTAAATGCCATATGGTAAATTAATACAATGCGGTCTTTTCTATAAGTCATATTTTATAACTGTTACAGCTGCTAATGAGAGGATAATTGACATCGTTCTTTATTCTGAAATGACGCCCCAAAGCTTAAATCATTCAACTTTATTTGTACAGCAATCAACAAACTGTCACTGTTACATAAAACAGGTAAACGACAAAGAGCCTTAATAACATAAATAATTTATTAACCATATGTTCGGTCAAAGGTGTGAACGATTTGATCCCAGTGTGTTTATTTAATTATTAACACCGTGTTCGGCGAGTACCAAACACGTGCTTTGTTTATACAATCGCTGTTTACAATACGTCATGCTACATACAAGTTTTTCAACACACATGATTATGTGATGAATTTATAACTTTAACGTGTCTCTTGAATTCGACCAATCAGAAACTGATAAACTGACACACCTGGAAATTTGTGTAGTTGAATCTGAGTTATCCGACAGACTGTATTTTCATATACGATTCTTACAATTTTCTTTTTTTGGGGGGGGTGGGGGGGGGGGACAGATTATTTCCGGAGTCTCAAGGCAAGTTTTATAGTATTTAACACTTTGATCCTCGATTTTGATTTCCGGAACGGGAATTTCTGGATTAACGGAACCGATTAACGTTTAGAAATTTTGTTCTCGTTGAATAATGTCCACATAGTTATGGAGTCCGGATTAATGGAGCTCCTCTGTATACGTTGAGAATTTCTGCCAATCGGTTGAGAAGACTACAAATAGCATCTTCACACATCGAACATATTTAATGTTCAACTGAATCTTACTACACAGCACCGGTGGCCGTGTGGTTAGAGCGTCCGTCTCGAATGCCTCAGGTCGAGAGTTTGAACATACCATACCAAAGACTTATATAAATGGTACTAGCAGATGCCTCGCTTGACCCTCAACATTAACAGGTTAGTGCTAGGACTCGTCTGTCCGGTGTCAGGATAATTTGACTGGGAGGGACATGATGCTACATGTCTGCGGCATGATGCCCCAGAGATAGACATCACTATAAACTGTCACACTGTAGACATCGTAGCGATATGACTGAAAAATCGTTAAAGCTACGTCAACTATTTCTCTTTCTCTCTGTCTGTCTGTCTGTCTCACACACACACACACACACACACACACAAATAATAATAATAATAATAATAATAATAATGAGGATTTTGTATAGCGCCTAATCTTTAGAAGCTCTAAGCGCTTTACAACATTTGACAACACATAAAAAAAACATATATAATGATATGATTACAAAAATAAAAACAAACACCACGAAAGTAGAAACAGAAAATATGCTGTAAATATTTAAGGCAAGGATACATTATTAGGTCTTTAAGTCTGTTCTTGCAGTTGAAATAGGTGAGTTTTAAGAGCGCTCTTGAATGAGATCACTGTGTCTTTGTGTCTAAGTGCAGTGGGCAATTCGTTCCACGTTGCTGGGCCCTGGTATGCAAAAGAGCGTTGTCCATATGATTTCATCTTCATAGTGGGAATAATGAGAATACGAGTGTCAGAAGAGGAGCGTAAGCATCTTGCAGGTGTCTACACATGGATGAGGTCAGATAGGTATGTTGGACTGGAGCCCGTCAGTGACACGTAGCACAGAGAACAAATTTTGTGTTTAATTCTGGATCGTATGGATAGCCAGTGTAGGGTACAGAACAGGGGAGAGGTGTGCTCTGATCGTGGTACTCTAAGGATGATCCGAGCAGCTGTATTTTGAACTTTTTGAAGTTTCTGAAGTAGATATTGAGACGAACCAGACAGAATTGAGTTACAATAGTCCAGTCTTGAAAGTACTAAGGAACACACAAGTGTTTTAGTGGCATCAACTGAAAGATACTTGCGAATGGAGCTGATTCGTCTCAGCTCAAGATATGCAGCCTTGCATATGTTCATGACATGTTGATGCAATGAGAGAGTACTGTCAAGAGTGACACCGAGGTTTCGTACTGACTGTGTGAATTTAATGTTGGTGTTGCTGATATTTATTGTCTGAGGTAAAGGATGTGAATGAGAAAGTCTTTGTGTTGTAATCAGAATGGCTTCAGTTTTATCATCATTCATCTGCAGCTTGTTAGATGCCATCCATGATTTCACATCGGTAATGCACCTCTCTACGCCTTGGCTGATAGCTTAAACTTCAGCTGGATGGCTAGATTTGTATATTTGGGTGTCATCAGCATACAACTGGTGAGACACTGGATGATGATCTATGACACTTGAGAGTGGCTGAGTGTATAGAATGAAGAGAACAGGTCCAAGAACAGACCCCCGTGGAACACCACAGCATAGATCAACTGGGCTGGAGTGTTTTCCATTTGCGGATACAATTTGTGTCCTGTTGACCAAGTAGGACTTGAA
>JAECUM010029281.1:0-42501 GCA_016617855.1 Megalonaias nervosa | reverse complement strand
TTGCTACATTTAAACTTCCATAAAATTTCGACTTAAAAGTTATAGCGGCGATTTACAAAACAATACTCAATCAACTATGCATTTTTTGGTGATGAAATGTTTACAATATACAATTTTAACTATGCATGAAATGTTTACAATATACAATTTTAACTATGCATGAAATGTTTACAATATACAATTTTAACTATGCATGAAATGTTTACAATACGCAATTTTAACATATCTATAAAACCTTAATCTCTCAAAATTAACTAAAACTTAGTTCACATGGAAAGAACTTTTTGCCATCTGGATGAAGTAATAATTACCTATTTTTCTCAATAATTGGATATAGAACGTTTATTTGACATCAAGCAGCGATTGAAACTAAACCACTGAAATAAAAGGTAGACAAAATGTGGATGTTGCTGAGAAATCACAATTATCGCTGGATGTAATTTAAAATGCTAGAAATGTAACAGACGCAGTTAGAGAAATGGAAAAATAAAATGCAGAATAACAGAAAACATAGATTGTGCAAAAGAACTGAGATTAAACTGCTATTACAATGGAGTAAATGAAAATATTGGAGAAAAGTCTACAGAAAATTACATATGAATGTGAAGAAAAAAAAGATTAAAAAAAGAAGAAAAAAAAAAAAAGAAAAAAAAAAAAAAAGAGAATCAATGTATTTTCACAAAAAAGGCTTTTCTTTTCCAAATACAAATTATATATCAGCACTGTTCCCCACTCCCATGACGGACAAAGATAAACCGTTCAGTTGTACTTATTTCTTTCTGGTTTTCTTTTTATTGAACTAGGAGAAAAAAACTTCGTGCCACGATATTTTTGGGAGATTCCATTCAATGAATTTTCCCCCTATTATCTATATACATCCATCTTGCATATTTTCCTATAAAATCAATGCCTGCATTGTAACCAAAATTTCTGAATAATTCCTTTAATATAATTTATTTGTATTGTACAAGTTGGAACGATAAAAATCGAAATGAGAGACCATCGCTGGACGGATGTATTTTTACAAAAAGTGACATATCACTTCATACAATATTGGTTAACGGTAAATGAAAATTTAAGATGACGAAAGGAACAATCTCTGCAGCTGTGAATGAAAAAGTGAATGACTTTACTTCCAAATTGCCAAATACCGGCATTCCGACATCTTGCCTACGCTGTAAGTATGGAAAAGTTAGGCCATCTAACAGTGAAATACTTGCTACAAATATTGTGCTGATGTCATTTATTCACCGACAGACGTGTATGTGTGACTGGTCAAGAAAATCAATGCTTGACGTTGCTGTGTGTGTATACGTGTGCCAGTTCAAGAAAATCAGTACTTGACCTTGTTGCGTGTATGTGTGCCAATTCAAGAAAAGCAATAGCTGACATGGCTGAGTGTGTATGTGTGCCAGTATCAAGAAAAGCAATAGCTGATGTAGCTGTGTGTCTGCATTTATGCCACGTCATGAAAATAAATACTTGATGTGTGTGTGTGTGTGTGTGTGTGTGTGTATGAGTGTGTGTGTGTAAGAGAGAGAGAGAGAGAGAGAGAGAGAGAGAGAGAGAGAGAGAGAGAGAGAGAGAGAGAGAGAGAGAGAGAATTACACTGAATCAACTGTATGCAGAAATAAACAAGGCAACAAAACAAAATTAATCGCACCGCCAACGTACGAGAAAGCGCGACACAGCATCTAACGTATGCAAAAATAACAAATAGGTGTACATGAAATTAATCGTATGCCTAACATACAAGAAAACTTGGCAAGAATCTGGCGTTCGTAGAAGTCGCAGCCCGAAGTGTAATCCCAGAGCTATATATAATCAATTACTCAGCTTAATTAACAAAATTAGTGAGACAGTAGACTAAATAAAAACACAACAACAATGATGAGGAGGAGGAGGATACTGGACTATTATTATTATTATTATTATTATTATTATTATTATTTCATTTTTAAATGAATATTGTACTTTATTAGATTAATATTTGCCGGGTGCTGCTAGTCCGTTTTCCCCTTCTAACTCCTCGCGCTTTAACTAGATATATATAGTATGTTTGATCCACCTTGATTGCCCATAAAACTGAATACATTTGAAAGGTACGGGACAAATCGAAAAAGTTGCAACCTTTCTCGAATTGATTATAAATACATACTCGAGAATGTACATTTTACAATTTTAATTTTAAAATTTAAGAATTTTGCTCGTTGTTATGGTCCTTTTAGTAAATTTCCAGGAAACTCAAAAGGAGTGTTGTCCTTGTACAAACACATCTCCCCCAGAAAGTAAATGTCAAACATTTAGACCGGCATAGACAATCTAAGACAAGCTTCCAGATTTAAATGAAGGAGAAGAAGAAATGTGTTTTGCGGAACCTCTACCTGTATATACGGGATTATTTTGATCAAGAAGACGGGGAAAGAAGAAATAAAAGACAGAACAAAAGATACAGTGGAGCTAGTGGCTTCCTGCCAGTGTAGAATATGGCATTAATTAAGTTGATATGAGAGAACGAGGGGCGTCTCAAAACCTTTATACAACGCTGGTTTATTAATGCTCTAGAATCTTGATGGAACTATAATTTAAATCACAATGATATTGTATGTTAAAGATGGATGAATGGATACGCATTCGCTATAATGAATAAAGTTATCGTTACTGGAAATTAAGGTGGAGAGTGAAGGTGTAAATATATACGTTTCATCCATTTGAACTTTAAGTGAGGGCATGACTGCAGAGCATGTTATCTACATAGCCAGACGTCATTCATATTGCCTCATGCAAGGAACTGTTACTGATAAACCACAATTCAACTCCTTTATTCAACATAAAGGGTCTACAAAATCATTTCTTAACCGAATAATTCAAGCCAGCTTAGCAGAGGCATCAAACATCTTCTTAATAAGTGGGGATTATGTCCTCCTGCCCGTCTGCCTGTCTGTCCGTCTGTCTGTCTGCCCCTCCTTTAGTAATGTTGTGTATCTCTTACAACATTACAAACACAGACTTGAAACTTTGGAATATGACTGGGGCTATTCTTTAAATATACATAGTGGTTTCAAATGGATAGTTGATATTACTGCAACAATCTAACTATCTGAAGTATTTTACTTGGAAATCTAAAATTTGGTTTGTGCCATCGTCAATGCCAGGACTATAACATTTGCATTGAATTTTGGGCTATACTCTCTGGTCTTGTCCAGGGATGGTCTCTGTGGGTATGCTTCCCTTGGGTCACAACTTGGAAACTGTTGAGATCCCAGTAAACAACCATATTTGAGTCTGAAGGTCATGAAACAGAACCTTACTTGTCGCCATATAAAGGACAGACCGTGGATCATGGCCCTTAGGTTGTGGACTTGCCCCTTTGTCACAGCTTGGAAAAAATTGAGATCCACACCTTCTAACCATATATTAGTTCAAGGACATGAAAAGAAATCAGAGGCATTTCCAGTACAGACCCAGAGGAAGGGGAATTGCTCTTTGGTCATCACTTGGAAACTGCTGAGATCCCCAGACTATAACTATTAAGTTTGAATGGAAGGCGAAACAAAATTAGACTAATGTCCAGCCAGACCCCGGGTTGTGCCCCTGTGGAAATTTACCCTGGCTGAAAACACGGAAATTGTTAAGCTCTCCAGTCTCCATCCAAACCACAATATATATATATATATATATATATATATATATATATATATATATATATATATATATATATATATATATATATAGAGTATATATATATATATATATATATATATATATATATATATATATGAGTTGTTATATATATATATATATATATATATATATATAATTTACCATCTAGGCTGCATGAACTTATGAAGTGACAAATGTTTAGTTCTCATAACAATCGGGGGAAAAAAAACACACTTTGACATCTAAAAAATTAATTATATTTGGTTAAATACTGGAGAAGTATTTTTAGGCAGTTATATTTTTGCCATCTTACATATCAACCATCTAAACTCCGTAGCAACCAGGTAGAAAATATGTTTTCACATCCCCCCCCAAAAAAAATACACTGGTAACATTTTTATTAAAGTAATTGATGAAATTTTTATTACGTCGTAATCTACAAATAAATATGTGTATCTTGGTTACAATTACAGCTAGGCGAGAAACATACTTTTCATATCTTCAAAACTACTTCTTTTAATGTTGTCAAACTTTTAGTTAATATTTCATATACCTCCATGGCAACCAATCATCTTTGACATCAGCCAGGTAGAAACATGTTTTAAAAAATCTATAATGTCAATTGAAGTCAAACGTGAAAAATAAAAGAATCTTTCATATTTTCTACAATTGTAGTATGTATGGAGAACAAAAATCTGTCTCCTACATTAAACCAATTATTTTGGCTGAGAAGAGGAGGACCGTGAATTTATTTTCAAACCAAACATATTTTCCCTTGTTAGCTCATGTTACTTAATTCTATTTTACTTACTTCAACTACTACTACTGCATATATTATATTCTTGTCCCACAAATTAGATCGACATATTTTAAAAGTTAAAATATTTCAGCACCCCACCCAGCCCTTTCAGAAACTTAACGGACAATCCTGGAGTTTAATGCAAAAATGGAGAACAATTGCTGAACCATATTTTATCTGCAGATTAATATTATTTTACTGTTATTTCAATTTAAGCCTAGTCAGCCAAAGTTGGTTCTTATAAAGTATATTTCGTCTTCCCCCTGACAATTCTCTTTATTTATTGGAAAGGAGTCAAGAGTTATGACCTGTTCAAAATATATCCATTGATAATATCATACCATTATGTTTGACGATATATGGGATTTACTTTGTCCATCTATATCTGCGGATCTATGTTGCCTATTCCTGTTAAAGCTTCACTTATTAACATTAAACTTACACTGTGTGTCAATTTGGGATGAGTATGTTTGTATAAATAGATAGATATAGGGCTCGTCGTTTTATTTTATTTTACGAGAGAGAGAGAGAGAGAGAGAGAGAGAGAACATAAACTTTCAACCACAAACGCTTTGAGATGACTCCCTTGCCTCAATGACACTATTTACTTTATCCACTGCTCTAAAAGTGCGTCTTAAAACTGCTATACTTAAAAGAGATTCCATTACTGTGTATTCAAGAGGAAACCCCTGTGTACGTTGAAGTTTGGCCATCTTTAAATGCAATTTTTAGCCTTATTAGATTCAACGTGATCTTGATTTAAACTTTTTTTTCGACATTTCGAATCGAAGAGAGAAAATTAAAGCGAAGTTAGTCTTTTAAAAATGCATGCTGAGGAGCCCCTTTAACCTCGCGTGGTAGCCAATCCCTCATTAGCCTTGAGTCGTTGTATCAGCTAGTGTCGCTTAGGCGTGACTTAGTTTGCATTGTCCAATGACAGGTGATATACAGCGACGAGCAGTAAATGAACCCCTTAAGTCAGTTAAAATTAGCTGGGTCTGTACCGACAGATGAAGCTTTGGCTAAATTAATATACAGCGGAATAATAGGTATTTGTGTTGATACATTGACAAGCATTTTTACCAATTAGACGTCATATATTTGCAGTAAACAGCTTGATTAAATTTGATGCGCTTTTTAGACTGTATTTCGAAATGTAAGACGCCAGATATTTTCTAAAATTTGAACACACGTCATTATGTTATTTGAAACCTACTTTTTTGTCGCTGAATTGCGTGCACAAAGTTCCAATTCTTTTGTATTATAACGTAAATATAGCCTTGGCCCCTTTGCCGCGTACAACATTACTCATGGTTTATGTTTTTGTGCTGTCAGACTATTGTGACATTTATATAGTTGTAATTCCTTGGTTGATTGACTTACTGTGGCACGTGCAAAGCGCTGTCTGTATACACTCAGTTACCTCATCTTTTCGGTCTGCGGTCTCGGCCACGTACTAGTATATAGTGTTCTAATTTTTCAGTATTGACACATTGCATTGGTTGCCTTGACAGGTTGGTGTCTCATTTACAATATCAATCTTTCAGCTGTATCGGTCTGTAAATAGTATGTACGTTCTTCTTTTCTTCTGTCATCAATGTTTGATAGAGTAGTTTTTTTTCCTCTAGATGATTGGGAAATTTTCATAAACTTCCATTAGTACAAATTCCTCATAACACGGTGCTATTCGATTTAATATAGTCTGGTTATAGTAGCATTTTTATCTGAATTGGTAAGCTGAATTAAATGATGTATGGTGCATATTGTCAACAATGAGAAGAGTTCTAACTTGTTATTACGTGTGATTATTCTTGTTGTATGTAGATCTGTGTATGAACCTGGCCACTATGTCATTCCGTATAGATGTTCTTATGTGTATCATCGTTTTAGATTTTAAACACGCCTTTTCTTGTGTACCTGTACTGTTTCGACTATGTGGCTATAACTAAATAGCTGGAAGAAGCTAAACCAGGAAGTTTTGTAAAACTTTACAAATAATTTAATTATCAAAGTTATAAAATAAAAATTAAAGAGGAACTTAAAAGTATTACGAATTGAACCAATAAGAATACTTAAAAGTTATATTCAAGTCCAATAGAATTGAAACCTCCGAAAAATTTTCAGATCCTCTAATGTACTGGTCTGCCAACAGTCCTAGTGCATCAAAATAGCGTTGTCCAGAACTTCTTGAAAAATGCACAATAATGGCAGGATAATGTTCTAGTCCAATAAG
The DNA here is from genome assembly GCA_016617855.1 of Megalonaias nervosa. Classification (NCBI taxonomy): domain Eukaryota; kingdom Metazoa; phylum Mollusca; class Bivalvia; order Unionida; family Unionidae; genus Megalonaias; species Megalonaias nervosa. The sequence continues at coordinate 35,806 of JAECUM010029281.1, read as the reverse complement.
CACTTTGTAATTCCAATGAATAATCCTAACAAACGTCTCCTCTCAAATTATCTAAACACAACAATAAACACATCTACAGACTAATTTTAACATATCAAATAAGAATCCGAAATTGGAATGAATCCCAAATAGGAATGAATTTGATTGTTTAGTTCTCTCCTTATATACACATTCAAGAGTTTATGTCGACTATATGTCGCAAGACGCCCCACGTGATAGATCTTGCTATTCATTCTACTATTTCACAATGACTATTCAAATAACTTAACCCATCCAAAGGGAAATAGCTTAATTCTTATAAGAACCACCTGACCCCACCCCACCAGCCAATGAGAAATTACCCAAAACCTGTCAATAGGTTTTATTATTAGAAACTTGACAAAATCTATTTATAGATCCTATCTAATCTACAAGCACTGTATTATCTTAAAATAGAATCTATACCAGTATAAAAAATTAACTTTGTAATATCTTCTTATTAGATAATCACTACAATTTACCGTCATGAACAAAAATTACACATAATATATATACAATCAAGAACAAAGAGTTACAAAAATTATAAATTTACATAACACCATAACAGTACATAAATGTATAGTGGTGTTTTACAACAAAAAATGCCAAGCGTTCTGATATGTTTTTGTTTTGTTTTTGTTTGTTTTTTTGTTGTTTTTTTTTTGGGGGGGGTCTCTTCCGATCGCGGACTACATGGTTCTTTTGTGCATATCTCCAGCTGATTTTCAGGGATTGGCTCAATAATATTGATAAAACCGGTGGTTTTGGTTTTAGGAAGTCATGTCTGACGCAGCTTTGCGTGTGACGTGTCAACGTATCACACTCTGGCTTTTGTGCAAAAGTAAGATTCCGGTCGGGTTTTCGGCAGAATGGAAGGAATAACGTATATGGGATAATTCCTAGTGCTGCGCCCTTGTGTGACAATTGTGGAACGTGTGCATATTTTATTTCATAATTTTGCAACAAAACAAAATCTACAAAAACTATGACACATCCCCGTAACAAGGGCTGTTATATAACTTTATTTTGCTTAAATCATCAGACTCTAAAGTTGAAGGGCATGAGTGTTCAATATTAATGTAAGGGCTGTGTATTCAGTATGAATGAACCAATAATTGTCGCATTCTTATGAAGGTAACTTTTCATTATGAAATAGAAATTAAAATTTATTTGCAAAAAATTAGAGAAACTTACATATTTTAGCGGGCCCTCTTACCCTTAACATTTCATTTTAAAATTGTCTTCATCCTAAATACTTGTACCTTCACATCATACGACTTCCAGTTATGACATCCATTCATTACATCCGTTCCTTATAGCAACAACCTCCACAGAGACAAGAATTTGGTCGTTGTTTATTTGTTGTTTTTAGTGATAGCGGGCACTTTACGGACAACGGCAAATACATGCACAAAACCCACTGGGCACGTGTACGGAAAATGGGAATTTAACATGGGGAATATTGGGTCTGTATACGGACAAGGGAAAGTTGGGTCTGTACAGGGTCAATAGGAATGGAACAGGTGGGGTGACATCACGGTACTGGACATTGGCAACAATGTTGCAAGTGGCTGACCTCAATCGGGCCAAACAGTGACAGCGGGGAAAAAAAAGCTATAACGCTTGGTGGGGCGGAACATATAACTTTATATAACTCTTGGCTGGGCAGGAACCCGCACCGTTCATAAAAAAAAACAAAAACACAAACATCGCCTGGCGGGGCGGGACATATCACTGGATAGACATAGACAAACAAACAAACAAACAAGCAAAGACACAAATATGGCAAGAGAGCAAATCTTTTCGAGACATATGAGTGGCCCTGAAAAGGGCCTTTTTCTTTTTTTTTGTTAACACCATTCAGTTGACATGGAGGGCATCGCACGGATCTTCTTCGCTTCCTCAAACTTTGTCTGACCTCTGGGCCGTAGATTAAGACTCTTTTCAGACAGCCTTGTCTCTCCACATAGATCCTTCGCTTCCGAAGAGCTGTATCAGTCAGCTGGGTGACAGACCATGATGATTCGACATACATGGGATAGTCCGGGTTCAACAGCATAGACGATAGAAGGATAGAACAGGTGAAGGGAATTAAGTGAATCTCGGTTATTTATAGTGGAAGAGCTGATCCAAAAAGATTGAGTTCTTTCACCAATCCAAACACCCGTTACAAAATTAACTCACAGTGCGGAATCTGTCTTCCAATCCGAAGAGAGCTAACTGTGACGTCACATTCCCTATATAGGTGCGCTAGCGTCTGTGTGCAGTGAATCTATGCGACATGACGGAAACTAAGAAGACGATGACTAGGGTTACGCCGGCCGTGGAGACGAGAAGTGATGGCACAGCAGCGGATACCAAAGCAAACACGGTCCTACTTTCAGAAGTGACCGATTTTAATTGGGATTTAGTTGATTTTCTCTCTTCTTCACAAGAATTTGTTCCGGTACCAGCACCTTCGCCACCTTCTCCTGCATTACCACACGTCGAGGATTTTAAACAGAGACAGAAAAAAGAATTGGAGAAATTTTTGCAACAGCAGAAAGAAGCTGAACGAGCTTTTCTCCTTCAACAGCAACAGCGAGAAGAAGAGGAGACAAGAAGAAAACGACAGGAAGAAGAAGCAGAGAAGAAACAAGGTCTAGGAGAGAAGGAGGATAGTAAATGTGAAACGGTGACGGTGCTCTTAGACATCTTGGCAGAGTTAAGGAGTCTGAAACAAATGTATCAGACGTCTTTATTACGACAAAAGAAACAAAGACCTTCCCGAGCCAAACAGTCCAACCCCGTCCACACACCTACTACGCCTGAGATACCAACGCTAGTGATTTCTACCAAATCATCGACAGGAGCAGGTCCAGAAGTAGGCCTTGGCCGTGGCAAAGGGATAAGGCAGCTAAAGCTCATTACTTCCGGTTCCTGAGTTTGTTTAAAAAAAAAACAAAAAAAACCCCCCAAAAAAAACCAAAAACAAAAACACCAAATGGTCCTTTTCAGGGCCACCCACTTCATTAGAATAGAGATAGTATTCATTTGCCAAAATCAATTAAAACTCAAAATCCCTTTGTTGCCCCATGATGTACGTGTGTGAGTGCGTAAGAGTAGGTCCTTATTCTAAAAAATCAAAACCAAGAGATACATACGTTTTTTTTTTCTGGTCTATTCTGGTACAAATGTACAATTTAATTCACAACGCAACACTTTAAAAAGTTCATTAGCTTCTTTTTTGTCTTTATTCACTCTCTCCATTTTCTGGATTTCTTCACTGTCACAGGTTTTTCCATCTTTTCTTCCTCACTTTCTTCTCGTCTTCTTTTCTTCTCTTTCTTAACGTGCCTGGGTTATTCCTTTTGGGAGGGTACCTCTTCTTCTTCCTGTTAGGAATTCCTCTCTATCCCCTGCTCCTGTTGTTTCTTAGGGCAGTCTGAAGACCAATGTCCTTTCTTTTGACAATGATAATAGGTATGCTACGTCTGCGATCCCAGCCCTAGTGATTTCTACCAAATCATCGACAGGAGCAGGTCCAGAAGTAGGCCATGGCCGTGGCAAATGCATAAGGATGTTAAAGCTCATTACTTCTCGTTCCTGAGTTTGCTGTTTTGAAAAAACAAATACCCAACGTTCTTTTTCAGGGCCACCCAACTCTCTCGAAAAGAGATAGCATTCATTTTGCCAAAATCAATTAAAACTCAAAATCTCTTTTTTGCCCCATGATGGACGCGCGTGTGTGTGCGTGTGTTTACCCAAGACGGAGTATTTGTCCGAACCTTCCCGCTACTTCCAGATGATTCACGACAAAACCAAAAACAAAACCGTGAAACACGTGGACGTGGATCCTGGTCATTTACGAGGAAAAACTGGACTAAGCTGACGAATTTGGAAATGTCATCATTGCGGCCTACGTGATAGCCCATGCTCGCTTAAAATTGTACGAAGCTTTAGAACTGTTAGGAGATCGTGTGCTATATTCTGACACCGACAGTTGCATCTACATCGATCGGTTGGGTCAACGTCACCCTGACATCGAGGAAAACCGTTTAGGAGCCTGGACGGACGAGCACCCCAACGACAAGATTATAAGTTTTGCTAGTGGCGGTCCCAAAAATTACGGTTACGAAGATAGGGAGCAACAAGGAGAAGTGCACACCGAGTGTAAAGTGAAAGGATTGACTCTCAATTATCGCACCAGTCAAGTGGTGAACTTTGTGGTCTTGAAAGAAGCCTTGCAGTCTGGAGAGGAGAGGATCAAGATTTTAAAGTGACCAGCTACCAACCTCAGAAGATTGTACGTTTAGCCACACACCAAATCGTCAGTCGGCCCTTGGAAAGGTCTATCAAATCGTGTACCAGACGCGAATGTGACTTCCGAACCACTTCACTTTACATTATGGACACACTGGTATCCAAGACAATAGCCACCAACAAGAAGGATGACTTCGATACAGCAAGATTCGAATGAGAGACCCACTAAAAACTCCAAGTTCAAACCATACTATTTTCCTGTCTTCTTGCCTGACTATTGTAATTGTGCCAGTCGATTGGAAACGTTTCAAAAATAGTCCAGGGATAGGGAAGGATTACCTACTTCGAATGTTTTTGCTAGAACAGGATTTGTCTACTTGGGGCCTGAGACTGGATTGGAATACGAAGTACAATGTTTCAGTTGTGGTCTGAGGTTGCGTATGGATCGATCTATCTATAAAGATTCAGCTATTCTGGAACATAATCGATGGTCTCCGCACTGTCCTTACCTATCTATGGCCTTTCCAGCCATCACACTGAGGTGCAGGTATGAAGGTACGATTGAGAAGGTAGGACCGTTGTCCAGGAAAAAAAAAGGGAAGCCTTCCAAAACTAGGCATAACAAAGGAACAATTGACAAGCTCGAGACTTCATTACGACTATTATAAACATCCTAGACCGATAGATCATTGTGACTACAAACACCAAGCGAGAAAGATGAATACTTTTAAGCAGCAAGTATCAAGCGAGAGAAAACTCGAGTGTGATGCTGTGCCTTGCGATTGCAGTAATGCCATACGCTGTGACCTCAGTGATTCAGTACCACATCATGGGAACTTTGCTATGACTACTACTACCATACCATGGAAAGTGATGTTGTGCGTGTCAAACTTGATGGATGCGAAAGCGATGCCACTCGTTATCGTACACCTTATCACTTTGCTGGTTTTCATTCTCTATGTCATCAACCACGTGAAATCATGCGGCTACCATCCTGCGAATGTCATCCAAGTCCGAGCAAACTATTGCGGATTTCACCGTACCCTCATCGAAATGAACCTGTGAAAGAAGAATATTTGTTCCCTGTGCGTTTGCCTGAATACTGTGACTTTGAAAGTCGATTCCAAACCTTCCAAGGAAAGTGGCCTAAATATTTGGGAGGACCTACCCCTGAAGAAGTAGCCAGAGCCGGATTTATCTACTTGGGCGAAGGTGATAAAGTCAAGTGCTTCAGGTGCAATGTGTCATTTCACCAGTGGGAGCAGAAAGATTCCGCTTACCTGGAACATGCTCGATGGTCTCCGCACTGTCACTACCTACCTTTAGTGGGACCCCAGTAATCTCTTGATGAATACTTTGCAAGAGAACATTGGTGGTTTTCCTCTGGAGTTGAGAGAACGCATTTACCGAGAGTTGGTCAAAATACAAGTAAAACGCAAGAAACAATTGTATCCTAACAATCATCAACTTTTAAGTTACCCATGGTATCTAAATGCCTTGATTCGTTTGAAAGTGTTCAAATTTTCGGACCTTCAACAACTAATTAAGGATATCGATGTACTTATTTCAAGATTCATATAAATTGTGAAATTCCAGACGGCAGAGGGCTGGAACAGAATTACAAAGACTGTTTAAATTTTGTCATGGTATGTGTCTGATCAACCAGCGGACATCACACTTTTACGAAAAGCCTTTTGTGAACACATGTTAGATGTATCAACAAATACTGTTTGTGTAAGAATAGACTATAGGGTGACAGTGCCTCAGAGAAACTATACCGTTTTGTTTGTGAAATTCATCCAGTAAAGAAAAGGAAACTTGAATAAAACCAAGTGGCATTCATAAGTGACCCTCAACGTGGGTATAAACGCTGGCTAACATTGTCATATTTACTTTACAAGAGAACATTCGGGGTTTGCCTGTGGAATTGAGAGAACGCATTTACCAAGAGTTTGTCAAAATAGAAGCTCAACGCAAAGAACAATTGCGTCCTTTACGTCACCGATGTTTAAACTACTGGTACCTGAATGCTATAAGAGGACTAATTCTGATGAAAGTGTTCCAGTGGTCAGACATTGATCAACTAGCCGTGGGACAGAAGGATTGGTTTGTTACTGATTCTATTTACTACAAGGTAGACTTACAGCAACGAATTCTAGAAGATGAGTTACATGGTTACCAAAATCTTTTACACACTGTAAACTTAGTTCAAGAGGAGACTTCTGAACGGTGTGTGGTGTACAAGGTAGTGACTAAACAATTTAGATTAGCCACTGGAGTACAATCATCTCTATGCAGAAAGTACACTTACTGCCTCCGACAAAAGAAAGGCATTGCTATGAATGTCTAGTTTAGAAGAGTACATTCAGAATCTATCTCTGGAGCTGAGAGAACACATCTACCGAGAGTTTGTCAAAATACTAGTCAGACGCAAAGAACAATTGCATCCGTTACGTCACCGATGTTGGAACCACTGGTGCCTGAATGGTAAAAAGAGGACTGATTAATTTCAAAGCGTTCCATTGGTCAGACATTTATGAATCACGTGAGATTCATAAAGTTTTGGATGCCACTCATTTTATTTACAAGTTGATCACAGTATACCGAATTCCAAAGGACGAGTTAGAGGATTACCAAACTTTTTTACACCAACAAATCTTAGTTCAAGAAGAAACTTCTGTACGGCGTATGGTGTGTAAGTTAGTGACTAAACAGTTTGGTGCAATACTGAAATAAAACCGATTCTGTTCAAAAATTACGCTTATTATCTCCGACAAAAAGAGATACAAAAACACAGGCTACCGTGCCACTACCTTTATCACTCGTGATACAAAAGATTATATGGAAGGAAGTCAATGACAATATTCAGTCTGTGATGGATTACCAACTCTTTTTACGAGCAATGTATCCAATGAATTCGGGTCGTCGTGTAGCGTGTGTCTTAGGACTTGCTTTCTGGGATTTCGTTTTCCATCCGATTCCTTGTGGGCTCGTCACGATCTGTACTCTGAGGTTCCATCCCCGAAAGACTATTACGGGAGGACTCTTGTGTGTGTGTGTGAATGTGCCAAGTGTAGAGCCTCTAAGAACATGACAAACTGTCCCTAGGACACAACCAAAATATGTTGTAAAGTGACTTTTGTGTGCTTGTATTTTATCAAAGTACTTAACCCATTGGCTTTGAAGTGCATTTTTGTCTTTCAAGTTGCATTTTAAAAATGATTTTTGCAATAAGCGTGTCCTGAAAAAAGTATAAAAACTCATGTCTTGTCTGTCTTCGTGTCAAAAGTGACATTCCCTTCACTATGACTACCTTTGCTGTCTCTGCTCTCTCTTCCTCCACTTTCAAAGTCATCGACAAAGCTTAGGTCGTGATAGTTGGGAGGCCTTGTATCTTCGCCATCCCTTTAACATGTCAATTGCTGGGCCCAGCGGTTCAGGCTAAACCGAATTTGTCAAACGTTTGCCCAAACATAAACATCATTTGCTTGATCGTCTACCTCAACGTATCGTGTGGTGTTACAAAGAGTGGTAATTGGCGTACAGCCTCCTGCGAGAAAGTCAAGGCAATTCCATCGTGTTGTGGAAGGCATTCCTGCGAAGACCACGGGATCGTGTCCGACCCCAGTCAAACCCATCTGGTCATCTTCGATGACATGTTAAGAAAAGACGAAGAAGAAATTAAACTGTGGTTTACGCGCAAAGGGCATCATTATAATGCCAGTGTCATTCACCCAAAATTTGTTTCAACAAAGTAAAGCCCATCGCACCATCAGTCTCAATGCTCATTACGTGGTCTTGTTTAAAAGCCCTAGAGATAAATTGCAAGTGCAAGTCTTAGCCAAACAGGAACACCTTGGGTGACACATGCGTACGACGATTCCACTCAAACCCTTCACGCCTATTTACTCGTGGATTTAAAACCCACCACCCCCGATTATTTGCGATTTCGTACCCATCTGTTTCACCATTGGTGCCAAGACGGAGGGCCTGTCGTGTACACGTCCCCGTCGACTTACCAACAATAACAAAAAAAAAATGTATAAAAAGCTCGGACACTTTTGGTCTGTCTCACACATCGTCAACATGACATCCCTTCAGTTTTATATTCCCGTCAAATTGATTCGTGCCTTGTGCGACTTTCGTCGCAAAAAACATCCACAAATTCATGTTCGTGTCTTAGAAGCTAGTCTCAGAGAATTCATCCGATGGTTTACGGTGACAGCACGTCAATTACTGCAAGGCATCATTCACATTCCACATCAAACCAAAAGCTCTTTTGAGAGAAACAAGGTAGCCTTGACGCAACTGGCAGATCTCCGCATCGACACTCAAACCAAAAAGCAAATCATTGTGAAACCTGGAGGTAGCGGTTCTCTTGGAGGTGTCATCATTCGCTCCCTCTTAAAATGGGATCCCAATGCCGTCCACAGTCCTCCCCAAGAAAAAATCTACTCCTTGACCCAAAGGTACCCAGAAGAAGAAAATGAGAGTTGGTGTCAATACCAGGTCACAGTCACAGCAAAAGAAAAGTCCCCAGAAAAAGAAAAAGAAAAGCCCCCAGAAAACAGCTTCTACCCGCAAGAGAGGCACTTCGGCCAGGGTGCAACCTCCCTTCCTCAAACCACGACCTGCAGCGACGGTGACCGCGTCTCCAGTAGCCTCAGGTTCTTCCACTTCTCCGTTGCTGGTGATGCCAGCCAAGCCCAATTTGACACCCGTTCTTCCTAATTTGATGAACCAATGGAAACCCGTGTCTCCAAGAATTTCTCATACAGCGGTGACACCCTCCTTCTCTTTAGTTGCAGTGGCAGCTGCTCACAAAGTATCTGCCCCCAAAATCAAACTCCAAGAGAGATCGGGCACGTTACAGAGTTTACTGGATTTATCCAAGCAACGACTGTCCCGATTTAGTGCTTTCCGAACCCCTCCACGACGCGTAATGCGTGCCATGAAAATGATACGACGAACTGACAATCAGTAGCGACGCATTCCAGTATAAAACTCCTCCACCACGCGTGATGTCTGTCAACAAGTTGATACTACGTAAAGATAATCAGGGAAGACGCATTCCCGTATAAGGAGACCTGGGGTAAACGATGTGTATCAGTGTTTTTATGCTCCTGAACGCCCAAAGATGTCCCCTAAAAGAAGTGCACACCACCACCATCGTCATTCTCCTGTCCAAATAGGAAAATGAAAAAGAAAAGGACAGTCTCGTCATCCGAAACAACGCTTAGCCAAGCATAGATTTCTACCCCTGAAAAGACCCCATCGTCCAAAAAAAAAAAAACGAGAAGCAAGCAAAGGGGAGGAATTTTTGGCGCTGGAATGGTAGAACTTGTGTTCAAACAGTTTGGTTTTCCAAAAATAATTGAACAATACACGCAAAAATAAGATAAAAGGGCGTGTGCCAAGTCATCGACTTCATTGTATTTTTTGTGTGTGCCCTGGAGCAAACAAAGATGTCAACCCCAGAAACCATCCCTCTTCTACCATCAATGGAAAGAAAAGGAAAGGACTTCCTCCTCGTTTAGCCTAACATTGGGACGTGTTGTCCGTCCTGTCCACAGCTCCTCCACCACTGCGAAAACAAAATATTCAAACTGCCTCAAAATACGTCATCGATACCGTGTGCGAATGTTGTCTGAATGTCTTGAAAGGAACGATACCTTTGTCTAAACATCAGAAAGAATGCTTTGCCAAGCATCGACACGTTCTTCGCCATATGGTCCAAAAGAAAATACCCATTCGTCAAAATAGAAAGATGTTGGTACAACGCGGAGTATTTGTGCACATGTTGGTAGCAACCTTGCTAAAGCCACATTAACAACAATGATTAGAGGACTCGTAGGGGCTACTGCTGCACAAATGGCTCAAAGATAAAAAGGATCAAGAAGATTAAAAGGCTCTCTCGAGTAAAAAGATTTCAGACGTGAAATCAGATGGAAGGACGAAAACTGTATTTAGTGCCTTCCGAAAGATGGATGGAATTCCATCATTGGAAAGAACATCGTGCCTCGCATTTACCTCCCAGTCCTCATTTGACCGAGATGTCCCATTTACAACATGAATTTCAATCGTTGATGGATCGCAGAGAGTTGTCAGAAACGGAAAAATGGCAACGGTACGGTCAACTGTTGCAGCCACTTCAACTCTTTCACCAGAAAGCTTTTGACGAAACGATTTCACCGCCCCTGAAAGAGTTCAAGACCCTGATGAAAATTCAATCACAACCGCCACCACCACCACCCTCAGTGACCAAGACAGACACAGCCCCACCGAAGCGTGAGGAAGAAGAGGAGCGAGAAGTCTTTCAAACACCGCCAGCAACTCCCATCCCTAGTAAGATTGCAGAGTCCTTGTTGACCCCTTCTCCTACACCCAACAAGAAGAACTTAGAGCTTGGGTTAAAAAGACGATGTCCACTCCTCCCTCGACAGAAGTCAAAAAGAAAGAAGGGAAACCAGAAGTGAAAAAAGAAAAGAAAACAAAAGTCACCCCATTACTACCACCACCACCACCACTACCCTCGACTTCTACTCCCGTGGCACATCGGACACGTAAAGCTGTTTCCAAACCACAACCTCGCCCCATTCAGAGTAGCATCAGTGAAGGGTGGGTGACTTATTAAAGAACAAAAATGTCCTGATGGAGAATGTGTTAGGCAGCATTTATTACGATCCATCCCATCTTACAGGTTGCGGAGGAGTTCAGAAATTGTATCGTGCAACCAAAACCCGACTGAAAAGTGTCCGCTTACCTCAAGTGCAACGATGGTTACAAGATCAAGCCACGTAAAACGTACACAAACCCAATCGACGAAAAATTTCCAAAAGTCGCACCCGAGTGGAGGGCATCGATCATTAATGGCAAGCCGATTTAGACGATGTCTCTCATTTGGCCACCTACAATCGTGGATACAAATATTTGTTTTGTGTCATCGACGTCTTTTGCAAATTTGCCTGGGTCGTGCCATTAACTTCCAAATCCAGCAATGAGTCAGTGCAAGCCCTAAACCTGGTGTTGAAACAAAGCGGTCGTCACCTTATTCGATGGCAAACAGACAAAGGCACCGAATTTCTGAACCAAGCTTTCCAAAAAGAATTGAAGAAATGACATTCATTTCTTCACCACCGAGAATCCTGAAACCAAAGCCAGCATCGTTGGAACGTTTTCAACGCAACTGAAAGAACGCATGTGGAAATATTTTACACATCAACACACTCTCAAGTACATCGACGTCTTTCGGCGTATGGTCCAAGCGTACAACCAATCTTACCATCGGAACATCGGACGTGCCCCTCAAGAAGTGACTCCCGACAACGGAGTGGTCGTCTTTGAGCGATTGTTTGGTATGTCCCCGACTGTGGCTGTCCCCAAGAAAGGTGAAGTGTTGATGACAGGAGATTGGGTGCTCATTGGTAAAGCCAAACGCATTTTCGACAAAGGTTACTTACCCAAGTGGACCACCGAATTGTTTCGTGTCACTGGACGAGTGCGTGGCGGTCATTCTGCCGTCTATAAATTGGAAGACATGAACGGGAAAGTGTTAAAAGGAACGTTGTTATTGTTGTTGTTGTTGTTGTTGTTGTTGTTGTTGTTGTTGTTGTTGGGCTTAACGCCATTTTTCAGCACACGATAGGCTATACATGGCGGCCAGTATTAATGGTGGAAGAAGTAACTGGGAAATACCCGGAAAGAACTACCGACCCACGAGAAGCTACTGGCAAGCTTTCTCACATATCCACATTCGCCGAATCCTAGACTCGAACCCATGCAGACAGAGGTGAGATGGCAGTGATCCGTAACGGAGAGCGCTTTAGACCACTGGGCCACTCGGGGCCCCAAAAAGGAACGTTCTACTTGCCCGAGTTACAACGCGTGACCAAAAAAGAAGATGAAGTGTACGACATCGAAAGCATTCTCGATCGAAGAACCCGTAATGTGGGAAAACGACGTGTCAAAGAAGTCAAAGTACGTTGGAAAGGATATCCTTCCAGTTTTGACTCTTGGATCGACGCTTCGCAAATCATTGACTATAAAAAGAAGTGACCATCATATCCTTCAACACAACCTCACCTACCGCAGTGATCACTCCTTCACCCAGTTCTGCTCTGGAAGATCTACAAAAGCAACCCTTGTGGGTGTGGTGTGGAGAACGTGTGCCTAAAACGCAAATCGTCTTTTTCTGCCAAATCTTTGTGGTGTAATGTAATCGGTCCTGCCATTGCCAATTTGAATTTGAAACAAGGAGACAAACAATTGAGGACCATTATACTGAGTAGTTGCATCTGTTACTTTCTTCCCAATCCGTCCCTGAGATATTCTAACGGGAACAACGGGAGCCCTCCCAACAGTCACCACCCCAACAGCAATAACATCAATCCTCTTTTGGACACTCCTCTGACCTGCAGCGACCGCTCGGACAGCAGAACTCTGGAATTATGAATAACCAATTTTACTTAACGTTACCCAGTGACAGTTCCATGGAGTTGTTTCCCAAAAACACATTATGCTGTTTCATAGCCACATTACCTCAGGCCATAAAATTGGATCACGAAGCCCATTGGGAAGTGGGTTTGGTGGAAATGATTCACCCTACATAAATCAAAAGCATCCCTGAAAATCAAAACAGTTTTGATGTCGAAGTTCGTGATGAGCAAATGCAAAACTACTTGAATACACAAGTAAAGTATCATATACAAACACAAACCCCCCAAACTAAACAGACCCCCTATCAATTCACAATTCCTGCAAGCTATTATTTGTGTGCTCAACATCTGGTGAACACGATTTCTTCTAGGTTCAATGCCGTGTTTGACAAAGCCTTGGAGAAAAAACCTGTCACCATCGAGTACCATAAAGTGAAAAGAGTGATTCCTTTCAAAGTTGATTCTGCCACGAACGCTGAGGTGAATTTGTACATTCTCACTATTTTCCCGTCAGTAAGTCTTATTTCGACACTGTCAAAATTACTATCAAAGGAGATCTGGGACAAAATATTTCATTCACCAAAGGGAAAGTTACGGTAAAGTTCCATTTTCGGAAACGATTCTCGAACGACTTGTAATTCATGTATCCTGTGTACCGAGGCGTCGCTCAACAACGAGGAGATGGTTTAGGAGGTATGCTGAAATCGGCGTTTCTTTCGGTGGCTCCTGTTTCGAAGCCGATGGTGACACGAGGATTGCACGCATGTAAAGATGCCGCTTTGACGCAAGGGAAAGAATTTTTCCAAAATGTCATCATCGGCAAACAAAACCCCAAAGAATCTTTCTTAAGAGCAGGCAAACATTTCTTGCTTCAAACCGGCAAAGACATTTTGGGCCAACGAGAAACTCCTATAAATGCCCCGGACGCTTCGAGTCAGACGTTTCAGCTTCCCTGACGCCACAGCAAGGACAAGGCAGAACGAGACGACGACGAAGACACTCCTCCAGAGGCCTTCACACCCCAAGAGCTAGAAAGACGATCAAAACAAGAAGAACCGTCCGAGACTTAGACGTGTTTGATTATTAAATCACAGAGAGAAAGAAAAAATGATGCACCGAGAGTCTTGCGCATGTTCCAAGTCGGAACTGGATCTGTTTGTCATACCACCAACCATGATGACGATGCAAGAATCTCAACGGGTAGAATTTCATCCCGTCTCCTCTTTGACGGATTCAGCTCCCATCGAGTTTGAAATCAAAGGACAGCCCGAAGATTACATCGATCTAAATAGCAGTTACTTGTACTTAAAAGTCAAAGCTCTGGATAAGGATGGAGGTCCTATAGACAGCATTGAGGAAAGTAGCTCCCGTCAACAATATCATGCATTCCTTTTTCAGTCGAGTGGATTTGTATCTGAATAACAAACTGGTCAGCACCAGCATGGATAGTTACCCTTACCAAGCGTACCTAGAAAATCTCTTGATGTACGGAAAGAAGCCAAGAACACTGATTTGGATGCTTGCGTGCTATGGAAATCTGACACGGCAGGCAAATTCAATGACACGTATTTGATTACAGATAAACAACCAACCCACAATGTGGGATTCAACGACCGACGAAAGAAAATCAAGGATAGGAAGAGTTTAGAACTGATGGATCGTTTGTATTTGGACATGTGGTTGCAAGAGAAGTATTTGCTGATCGGAGTGAATGTCCGTCTGAGACTGAATCTCAGCAGTGCCGCTTCCATTTTGATAGCTGATGCTGCCGATTACAAAACCAGAATTGAAGAAGCCTGACTTCACGTGCGACGCGTGTAAGTGTCACCTAAAGTGGGAAAAGACATCAGTCACGCTTTGAGCAGAACGACTGCCAAGTATCCGATACGACGCGTGGAAGTGAAAACCTTCACCATTCCCAGAGGACAGTGATCCATGATCGAAGATCATCTGTTCCAAGGACAGTTACCCAAACGTTTAATCATTGGTATCGTCGAGAATTCAGCCTTTAACGGAGCCCCCAATCAAAATCCTTTCAACTTTCAGCACTTTGGCGTGTCTAAAATTTAAGGCAGTCGAGATGGCAAGACCTTGTGTACCAGACCCTTCGAACCTACCTTTGACAAGAAGAATTACTTGAGATAGTACTTGTCCCTGTACGAAGCCACCGGACAGTTAGGGACCAACACCAGCCACGGTATTACGTACGAGGATTATGAAGGAGGCTACGCGTTGTGGGCTTTTGATTTCACTCCAGACCAAGGCAGCGACGAGGGACATTTCCATCCTATAAAATCCGGCCAGATCCGTGTGGAACTTCAGTTTGCAAACCGAGTGCTTGATGAAACGGTGAACGTCATCTTGTATGCCGAATTCGAAAATACGATAGAAATCAACAGTTTAAGAGAAGTCATTCTAGACTACTAGAAGCTATGGAAGACTCTTATCCCTCTCTATATAGTGGAGAATCTTTGGAAATGAAATGGGAAGATATGGTGGAAGCAGAACCATCCACCAAAAAAGACAAAGACGAAGAGGACGTGGTGGTCATGTCCAGGTGGCCAGAACAAGAACAAGATTTAGTGCCCTGTTTTGCTAAACATCTGGCAGATACGATTACGGAACTGACCAAGAAACATTGCTATAGATGTCAAAACGATCATCCCAGTCAGATTCAACACGATAAATGTATGATGATGAGTCAAAGAAAAAGTGGGCGAGTATCTGGAGGATGCTTGGGGTCTCATCTCGGAAGAAGCAGTGTTGCATTAGTGGTATAAAGACTTGCGTGGTCATTCTTTCCCTCCATTGACCGCTCAAGAGATCCGTCGCATCGAATCTCTTTTAGCCCAGAATACGAAGACGAAGCGAAGAGATGATTACTTCACAGAAAGTTTCAAGCAAAATGTCAGGATTGAATTGATGACTTATCATTACCTGTGAAAAAAGAAAACAAAATGGATACCTGGGAATTTTATTACCTTCTGAACAACAGATCGTACACAGTTTCTTGGAATCCTGTCGTGTGCGCCAAAGATGAACTACCTCATCGCAAACCTAAAGATCCTCAAGCTTATGTCATAAACACGGACAACTGTCATCTCACAGGAACACACTGGGTAGCCGTCTGCTTTCAAAACGATGCCTGTGTGGGGTATTTTGATTCGTATGGATTACAGCCTTTGGAAGACGATATCATCGACTTTATGAGAAGAAATGCTCAGACGACTCGCGTCAATCATGTGAAATTACGAGGCTCAGTTTCCATGGTGTGTGGACAATATTGTGCTTATTTTCTTCACCAACGCAGTCTTTGAACATTTAGTGACTTATTTTGAATCGTGACTGTTCTAGAAATGATGGAAAAGTAGATCGATTGTTTTGTGACCGTTATGGCTATCTCTTGTCTTTAGCTAGGAAATGGCCCAATGACTTCCCTTCCTGGAAATCTAATTTGAGTTCACAACATTGTCAAAAATAGTTTGTTTGAAAAATTGTTATATGATGTGTTGGTTTGTTTGTTAGTTAAATAAAAAATGTTGTGTTTAGAAAAATGTATCTATGGTTTGTTTTCAAAACAATTTATCATTATACATACTCTTTGAATTCTCTCTATCCCTCACCATGAAAGCAGCTATCATGGCGTTCCTACCGAACCCCAAAAATCGTAGGGATGTTTTCAATCGCGTCCGCCCTAGAGCCATATAAATCGGGGCGGTCTCCAGTCTGCTCATCCATGCCTTCAAGACTAGCCAAGCTGGACGAAGCCTACGTGAACTTACATCGTGTCAGGCAAAACCTGAGATGAAATCAAGAAGGAGCAAGAAGAATGGACGGAGAAGCACAGACTTCAAAAATAGCAGAGAGAACAGCAACAACAGCAGGCATCAGACAGAGGTTTTGTGGACTGCCGTGTGGACACGAAAGATATCTCCTTCTCTTTTCGAAGAAGCAGACTCTATCCTGTCGGAAAGCCTGCAGCAAGACGGGGACGCAATTAATTTTAAACGATTAAAGATTGCCATAACCCCGTCAACACAACAGCTCTTTTCAAGGCTACCCCCAACCATTTAGAAAAGAGATACTAGTCAAATTGCCAAACTATTTGTCTGTCTTTATGTGTTTGTCTGTATGTTAAAAAATAGAAGTGTGTCTATAAACACTTCGTTTCTTTGTTTTATGTGGAAAAGATAGAAGTGTGTCTATAGGCACTTCGTTTCTCTGACTTGTACGATAGTCTCTGTGTTACTTTGATAGGCATGAGTGGCAATAAAGTGTGTTTTTCGGTGAAATAAGTGAACGTGACTGTTTCTTTTAGGTCCGCGCGTTCCATATTTTTGGTTACGATATGGGTACTGTTAGTTTTGGTGTAAGTGGATGTTTTCCTTCACGTCCGTGCTTCAGGGATATAAAACGGAGAATTCTTCAGTCTGACTATCCAGTGTTCACTCATTAATTTAGAAGATGAGCAGGATCACAAAACTATTGGAGCTTCAAATGCACCTGAAGTATGCCACTTGACGAGCTGGCGATGGAGGCGATCCAGGAGGATGCCGGAATAGAAGAAGAGGAGAGAAAAAATAAGAAGGAAGAGGAGAAGGAAAGGATCCTACCTCACCTAATACTTAGGCCTTTGTGTGAGGTGAGGACTCCTCCACAATCACTAGCAGCACCACTACAGCCTCGTCAACCATAGCCACAGTCCACTACCACCAGTACCAGTACCAAGAGCCGCTGTCCCAGAGACAGAAAAGTGGGAGGATGGGAGAGAAACACAGCGGCAAGAGTGCGAGCCGCAGCGTCACCCACAAGTATGGAGACAACATCATCCACGGGTGTGGCATTAAAGAAGACAGAGGGAACAAGTCTTCACTATCCATCAGAGCAAAAACTGGGATAGTGAAGCAACTCAATCCCCCTCTGCGCTCCCAAAAAGACAAATCAGTTGGGAGCAGGACTGGAGCAGACCTTGCGTGTGTGGGGCCAGACCTGGGAGGTGCCAGAATTAAGAGGTGCATGTGGAGTTCTAAAAAACAGCCCTTCTCAGGGCCAACCAGATCTCTAGAAAAGAGAGACTAATCAAGTTGCCAATTTGTGTGACTGTGGAGGAGTGTGACTATAAACACTAACTCATTTATTGATGTGTGTGTGTATTTGTGTTTGTAAGCGTGCGCGTACGTTTGTTTGTGCGTTTGTTTGTTTTATATCTTAACAAAAAACATTGTCCCTAAACACAAAAAGTTTGGTATTAGTGTGTTGTTTTGTATAAAGATTTATGTTAGGTTAGCACTCTCATCACTATGGATTGTTTGGTAGGTGATAAGGATAGTAGATAAGAGGGGATGTTTTCCTTCACGTCCGTGCTTGAGACATATAATTTGAAGCGTTCGTCATTCGAGCCATCCCAGTTCACACGGAGCAGCTGTACAGAGCACACGTAGTGATGGAAGTCAGTACTGCAGAACAAAGAAACCGCATGGCGCCAAATTGGGCACCAGCAATTGCAATCATTCCCGCTCCAGCACTGAGGGCCATTAAGGCACTTCGAAAACGACAAGCAACTAACTGGAGCTTGCGGGCTGGAGCGAAGAGAACCACGCTTCTCTTAGTATGGGATAGCAGTACGAGAGGAGAAATAAATAACGAAGAAACGGGAGACTTTGGACTTGTTAAAAAACGTAGCAAACGGAATCGTACTGCGAGGAGGAAAGCAGCCCAGGCTAGGGAGGCCAACCACTCGGATACACCGGCTACAAGCCTTAACAAGGAACCAGGACCCCCGGAGACGTTAAAAACACCCCCGAAGCTGTTATCCACTACATCAACCCAGACTCGGCAGCGACGCAAGAAGGACATGGTCACCCAGACTGACTTCGCCACTTCGACCGAAACCTCAGCTCCTGAACACGAAGATAATACAGAAACTGAGGAAATTGACAACGAAGGGCCCCAAGATGGTGGAGATGGGGTGGACCAAGCGACACAAGAAAGTATACTAAGCTACAGAAAAATAGGAATCGAGGAAACCCTTCACAGCGAAAGAAAAGCTTACAACTTCGCGTGTGCAGTACGATATGTGGCTTGACAGGCTTCGAAAATTAGAAAACCCGACCACAACAATGGCACTTTGGGAAGGCTGTACTCTCTGATTACTACGAAAAAGCATACCACCAGGCCCCACTCACCACCCTTATCAAAGCCGCCATTGAACTAGGTAGAATCCACGAGTTTGAGGCAATTCCATTGGGCACCTATGACGTTTCATGTACTACGGCAGAGATGTGTAAAGATGAGCTACGCCGAAAAACCTTCTCGCTGCCGACTTAACAGCCCTTTTAAGGGCTATCAATTGCCTCTTATCAAGGGATTCTATTTTGGCTTAGAATCCCGATTCGATAAAACCAGTACACCTAACTTGATTCTTTGGCTGCCGATCAAAATTACAATCTTATACCTAATAATGACACAAAAAACAATAATGTCGCATAGACATGTAGCACAAAATTGTTAGGGAATTGTTTCACGTACGCTTATGTACTAGAATTAAATTCGATAGTTAGGTCATAGGAAACATTTTACATAACCATTTGAAAATTTGGATAATTGCACAGGTGGCTTACACACAATTGGTATTAGGGCCCGTCCATTAGTACAACTGGACTAAATCTGACCAATCAAGTGTGGACTTGCGTTTGAGGGAGACAACATCCATCCCCCCACCCCCTGGGTCACTTTCCACCTTTTCCAAGACCAGACTAATTAAATAGTGCGACCATCGCACATTTAAGCGGGGTTATGGCGGCACCATTCCTACAACCCCGAACAATTAAAACGCTCGACCATCGAGCATTAACCAGTCGCGCAAGCACTTGTATGCGTATGCGACTTAAATCAGTATTCAGTTCATTCGCGCCATAAACGCCTGGGATATGTGGCTCTAATTCCTTCCCCCAGGATAAATTTATCATCCTGCTGTGCAGGAATAAACTAGTGGTACATGTTCAACTGTACGAATACCACTATAATTTAACATCATCATCATCATCATCATTCGCGCCATTCAACACTGAATACAAAATGGCAAACCACCATTAGAAGAAAATGGTAAAATTGCAAGAGGTGGTGGATACGATTGACATGGTGGAGGAAATGTTGGTCAGGATGGAGCATGGTGCCTATAGTCCCCATCGACTGAAGATGGAAATAAATAGTTTGAAGAAAGGGAAGGAGATATTAAGGGAGATGATAAAACGGGAAAAGGAGGAAAAGGAAGACATAGAGGACAAAAGAAGAATGAGAGAATACAATGCAAAAGCAGGATAAAGAAGAGCAAAATGAGAAAAGGAAATATGAGGTAATAGAGGTAAAGGAAGAAGAGCAGAATAAAGATGAGAAGAAAGATGAGAAGAAAAAGAAAACTGTAGTAAAGAAAATAAGAGACTGGTGGAGGAGAAGAAGAAATTAGAAGAACTTTACCCAAAGGCCCTTTTCAGGGCCACTCATATGTCTCGAAAATATTTGCACTCTCGCCATATTTGTGTCTTTCTTTCTTTGTTTATTTGTCTATGTTTATCCAGTGACATGTCCCGCCCCGCCAGGCGATGTTTGTGTGTTTGTATGAACGGTGCGGGTTCCCGCCCAGCCAAGCGTTATATAAAGTTATATGTCCAAGCCTTATAGCTTTTCTTTCCCCGCTGTCACTGTTTGGCCCGATTGAGGTCAGCCACTTGCAACATTGTTGCCAATGTCCAGTACCGTGGCGTCACCACACCTGTTTCATTCGTATTGTCCTTATACAGGCCCAACTTTCCCTTGTCCGTATACAGGCCTAATATTCCCCATGTTAAATTCCCATTTTCCGTAAACGTGCCCAGGGGGTTTTCTGCATGTATTTGCCCTTGTCTGTAAAATGCCTCTATCACTACTGTTGTTGTTTAAATCAAAGATGAACCGATATCTACATGTAAGTATGTTTTCAATTTTGTAAAACATATAAAAATTTACCTTTCAGATAAAGATCCTTTAATTTAAAGAAAGCAATTATAATGGTTTCTACCTCTAAAATATAACAAAAATGCACATAATTTATACTTTTCAAATGATACTGAAAATATATAGTTAAACATTTTAAACGCAGGCTAAGTAGTGTTTATTTGTTATCAATTGTTTAGTAACGAAGGTAGGAACTCAAATTACATAGCGTGTAAAAGACAATCAGACTTTCGACTAGTAACCAAAAGGATGCGGGTTCGATTCCCACCATCAGATGAACCTTGAGTTGATACTTTGTTATGTCTTTAGGCAAAGCACTTTACTTTTCTTGCCTCGGTAGGATATAATCTTCAAAGTGTTGATGCGCCGTAAAAAAAAACCCCATTAGAATCAAACTAATCAATGTCCTGAACGTCATTATTTTTATATAAGGTAAACTTCCATTGTAACGTGCCAATTGCCCCCCCCCCCCAATTGTGTTGTACCAGTAGTTAGAGAATTTATTTCCCATCCATCGACCTTGTATGCATTTTGTCTATTGCAACTAAACGTTTGACCTTTTGAATCGTGTTGAAACACGAGGAGTTTCATATAGCATCCAGGGCAAGAGGAAGAATTAACAAGAAATATGAAGTATAAATTAAAATAAAGGAAGAAAAGAAATAAGGTATAGGAAGCCAAACATATTTTGGATTTTACAGTTTATATATTGTAACAAATCTGTAAGATACTAGCAACTATCGTTTACGTATTATAAAACAAAGTAAACTCTATACATTTCTATATCATTATCTGAAAGTGATATATGATAGAGTTTCACGACATTTCAAGCTAAATCGTTATACTCATGGTCTGTGGGACACGCAAACACCGATATAGGATAAACAAACGCTAAACACAATAGTTTAGGATACACACTAACATATTTACAGAATTAAAATGAAAGAGAACTGTTAGATATGACACACGAAGACAAAACTAAACAAAATAAGAAATTACATCTCAAAACTAGAACGAGGTTTCAAAACTAATGTAACGTTGTAACAATAACCAGTTAGACAACTTTGGGTAAAATTTAGTCATAGGAAATACTTTCTAGTAATAATGTTTTGAGATGGTTGATTCCCCTTAAAACCTGGTAATGGTGCAATTACAACATTACATGAAAATTTTCCAACGTTTGGAGTTCATTCTTAGGGTAAGAAGCACCTTAAGATCAACAAAATACACACAAAATATCGAAAAATCCTGTGAGAAAATGAGAAAACCCTGCCTATTACATGTCTCAATGGTATGAGCTATCTACAAACGAGAGTTAACTATAGGTATAAAGAAATAAGAAACAGCTCAAAAGCCGTCTTAAAATGAATAAATTACATGTCAATTTTATGCTGTTAGAACAGCTAAATTTTGAAAGTGTATCATAAAAGAGAGATGAATTGTACAAGTGTTTGTCGTACAGAATCAAATTATTGTCAACATACCTACCTACCTAGCTACATACATACATACATATATACATACATACACATACATACATACATACATACATACATACATACATACGTACATACATTCATACATACATGCATACATACATACATATATCTCAAGAATAACATGCCACAAGAAGTTAAAAGATACATTGTTTCACAAAATGGGTATTGGCGAACAAAAATACTATACATACAAACTCGTGACTCCAGAAAATAATAAATCCAAAACGGGCTGTTTCTCTTTTCTGAACGAATTTCAGCGAGTTTATGTCTCTTCCCAGTGTTTATACCAGCATTATAACATGTTATTGCTGCAAACCTTTTCATTTTGCTATTCTTTTTCTATCTGTATGACACATTTTGGCTTATTTCTGATTTTTCAATATGTGTCCACAACAAATAAATGTTGTTATATGGTGCCGCTATCAGGAATTTCATTTCTAAGCACGTGACAACATCTGAAACAAGTGATCTCTTCCCCAAATCCGAGTCAGTTGTTATTCATACAATAAAATAAATGGCCATTGCTGATGTTTATTTTCTCCTTATTTGTTCTCTATCACAAAGGATTAGCCATTGTCTGTCGATCATATACAGCTTCATCAGCATACGTCTTTACACTCGAGAAAATTATAAGAGTATTTTACAAAAATAATATTCCCGATGGTCAGATTTTTTTAAAAGTATATACGTCTGTGTCTTCAACACAACGAAAACCTTTTGTTCGGTTCGAACATGTTGCTCCTCACGCAGGAAATTTAACAACAAGAAAAACAATTACATGCATGCAACTACCTGTAATGTATTATTGGCATTCTTCAGTACACAATGAGGCGAAATATTAGATTTTTAATACCATTCGATCATAGGCTCCTAAAATTTTTCTAATTATTGAAGTTTATAAACCGACCTTCTTCAAACAGCTTTTCTACTGAAAGAAATTGCAAAAATCACACAGCAATATATTAAAAGGTTATTAAAGCAAAGAAACGTCAGAAACCGCTTGGAGTGTAAATGAAAATCTCTCCTTTCATCCAACTACAAATAATTATGCCACCACTAATAACGAGTACATGTGCAATTCATCCAGTTCGTGTAGTAAAACATCAAACTTTTAGAATAAGTCCAATTATTACTTTTTGTACCATTTCTCCAAGACTGATGAGCTTAGACCTAACCGTTAGATTTCAGTGTCCTTGTATTTACATACAAACTTCAAACGACGCAGAATAAGGACGTCGAAGCAATTTCAGTTCCGAATTTATTGCGAAACTTTGTGGAGCAATAACTTTGCTAATATTAGAAGCCATATAATACTGGCAGCAAGTCATATTCAAGCACCCGATTGTACAGTTATCGACAGAGAAATGTGCATGAAGCATTTGATTTGGCTATGATATTTGGTCAAATGATTTTTTCTTTGTATTGATTCAGAGCTTTGTAACGGAATTGTCTTGCCCTTTGTCAAAAGGATGGTTTACTGTTAATTCTGGTGTTTGCATATCTACATTATTTATCTCCTTCGTAATTAAAATTGAATCAGAATATGCTAAGTTCATATACCTGCCTGTGTTAATAATGTCACTTTCATGCACTTTAAACTGCTCTGATGCACTAGCGGTCGTTTTCAAGTCATCCGCCTTCCTAATTTTGTGAAAGTATATAATGAAAATTATTACCACCAAAACAACAAACAAACAGCCGCCGATTACACCTCCAATTATGTTTCTGTCTCTTGTGGAAATGCCCTTTTCTGCCAGAAAGCTTTGGTTATCGTTTACACTTTCATGAGTTGATGTCAATAAGTAACGAACTGTAGACAACTTGTTCGTCGTGGTCTCCGTGAACAAAGAAGAGTTTACTGTCGTTGTCTTCGTGCTCTTGCTTGTAGGGAATGTTTCTAATTTCGTAGAGAATGTTACGATTTCTGGGGTCGCTATTTCTGTAGTACTTTTAAATGGATGTTCTGTTTTTAAAGTTTCTATTCGTAGAGTTGTTGATGTTGAGGCTAAATGATTTGAAAAATATATGTTGCCATTTGATGTCGTCACGTGGTACAATGTTGAACCGTCATTAAAAATCGATGTGGGTACAGGAGTGGTTGTGCTTGAAATAAATGATGATGTTGTTTTGCCAGCCGTTGTTCTCTTAGTGGCGCTTGAGCTGATTGAAGTGAATTGATCTGTTGCCGTTGTAAGCAGAGACCCCACTGAAACACTTCTGTCGAACGTAGCTGAGCCATTCGATGTCCTTGTAGGAAACTGTTTGGTGGTAACACTGGAACTCATAATATTCACATTGTTCGTTGTTTCTGACAGGGAAGAGATTCGAGAAAGACTATGGGTTGTCAGAGTAATAATGTTGCTAGTTTTTGTAGGAAGGGAAACTGTGGTTAACGTAGAAATGTTTGTTTCTGTCGTGTGTATACCTGATGATGTGGATGAAATTCGACTTTGAGTGGATGCTGAAATAAAAATATAAATATACTAAATCATTACTTTTATTTAATACATAATTCATCACTATGAGCATTTGAAATAAATCCTTTTTCAAGGCAACAGGGCATTCGAGAGTATTTTAAATAAGTTATATTAGCCGTTTTCGACAAGAATGGTGAAAATGTAATTTTGGATACCAATTAGAGATCTACCTCACCACAGACGAGTTCAATAAAATCATTTTTTTCGTCATTATCCTGGTGTTGACATATCATATGTATCTGTCATCAACGTACGGTATAGGAATGACTACATAATGTAATCTATTCATTAAAATATGTCGTTGCCAAAATAGTCCTTGGCAAACTTTATTGATGTGATTTGAAATTCATGTCATACATGCATCTGCATGCAGTCCTTGACTTAAATTTTCGGCGTAAACTGACGTTCAATTCAATATGATCTAATAGGAATACCTTTCAGTTTTTAACGAGAAAACCTTTCTTCAAATTATGATCGATAACTACAAACCTACACAATGCACGAGCTTGGTTATTTTTACGCGGTAAATAAAATGTCAGTTTTAGTTAGAAGCATGTTTTATGGTAAACAACCGTAGATATGCATAAAGTGGCCATTTTTGGAAGGCACTTTCCTCAAAGATATTATGGGTAAAACTGGTACAGTAGTATATTTTTGCTAGCTTCCACTCTATAGAAAATGAAACTCCTTTTACAAAGGAAAATATAATATCAATGAAACTCATTTACATGCACAAAGAAATGTTAGACTCACTTGACAGCGGCTTGCCTTGGATTGATATATCATCAATGCCAACTTCCGATGCGAATCCATTTGTGATCGCATGAAATATAATCTAAAATTAAATGAAATGATCGATCAATGACAGTTTTCAAGAGTGTCAATGCAATATTCAATTCAATAAATTGCTAGCTTAAATTTATAATATATTTTTAAACACACATTTACCTATTCATGGTTGTATCAACATTGGCATTTGCTGGTACAGCTAATATCTGTAGTAATAAAAAATAAATTCTGAAATAACTTAGGCAGATTATATGTTAATTTGCTCTCTGAGACAGAATGTAGCGGGAACAAAATGAGGATTAGTAAATACCAAAAGAATAATCTGCTTAGCTATACTGTCAAGAAAGACGTAGCCCAAAGTAAGCGACTGTGTACATGCTTAAAATTAGAATAACACAAACTTGGTAGCCTCCATATTTCGCAAAATGGCTTTAGACTTGATATCATTTGAAGCTGTATATGATGTGTGACGCACAAGGCCTCGATGTTATATTTCAAGAAAGATAACAAAGTAGTCTGCACATCTTCTGTTTAGCGTGTTCTGATCTCCTGCTTGTATATCGCTTGTTATGTACAAAACCTCAATTTGATATACCTTGAAGGATAATCATTTATTCTCATATCCTCTCCTTGGCGTTTTGTAGTGCTTATGATATACCACATATTTTCAGAAGAACAGAACAGAGAATAAACGTTTTATTAACTGAAATAAATCTGAGGCCACGCATAGGTGGCATAAGAGAATACCACAACTGCTACAATATTGTAAGGTCACGTCACTAACATAGAGATTCAAAATCACATCATAGATCAACATGTACAATCATAGCAAGATTAAACATTCGGTAGTTTGTGATATCATTTGGGTACAGAAATGTAACGTTGTTTTCGTAGAGTGTACAAAAGTTGTAAGAATGAGAGATAAAAAAGAAAGAATATATTATTGTGAATTATGAAAAATGCTCGCTTGGACAGATAGCAGAAAGGTTATGAAAATGTTTTAATTATTACAGTAACAAATTTGGCAAGATTTTTGGAGAATTTTGCGATTTGAGCATTATTACATATAAATAAAAGGCTTGTAATTTTCGAAAGGATGGGTTGCTGTAAAAGAACGGTTTTAGAAGCATACTCTTTCCTTTGCGAAATTTGGGACATATAAACAAATAATGGCATTCGTCCCCGATGGCATTTTTATCACAATGATTATATTTTCTTTCCTTAAACGGTGTATTGTCCCAACGACAGATTATCAACGGAGAGTCGGTGATTGGAAGTCCTGAATTTTAACAATGGTAAATACTGATTCTTAGGTAACCATAGTAAGTAACTTTCCATATACAGGTCTTCTTTGAAGCAATGGTAAAATTTCCCCTTGGAAGATTAGGCTACCGACGACTGCCATTCCCTTACATAAAGGTCTTTAAAAGTTTCTGTTATTACGTATTTGTTCCTTTCGGATTATTAACACATTCATAATATAGGAGGTCAGGTCTCCCAATCATTATCAGAGTGTTCTTTGTGTTATGCATCCATTTATAAGTATTAGCGTTAGCACTAACCTCGTAAAAAAAGTATTCGATAAAGAAGTCTAGAGAGTTTGGTCAATTTACCATTGATAATGGATATCCAGAATCATAGCATTCGTGACCTGACAATTATATCAATAGGTATCCTTCCTAGTTCTGAATAAAGCATACCAGTATGAGTATTTTCCGCAGCTTTTTGATGTTTCTTAAAAATTTTCAATAATTATAATGCTTTCAAATCCCAAACTTCACACCCGTATAGTAAAATGGGTAATATATTATTATCGAAAAGATGCAATTGCAGGTCTATAGGAAAATTGTAGTATCTAAAGTTTCAGTAAAGTAGATGCTGGGCCTTTCTAGCTTAATCAACGTTGTATTTAATAGACGTAAGAAACCTACGATTTTTAAAAAAATAAAACCTAAGTATTTCTATCAGATTATCTCCAATTGTAAATCTATATTTTTTCGTGTACCAGAAATCAAGATCATTGTCTTTGTAAAATTAATTCTCAATTTCCATAGTTTTGATTATTCATAAAACACATTAAATTATGTTGGAAAGATTTTTCGTCAGTGCCAAAAATAACAGTGTCATCGGCATAAAGCAGTATAAAAATTCGAAGAAAGAAAGACATATAGTGATCAGAAAATGTAACTGCACGCTACTGCACTCATTTTCTAAAATATATTTTTTTCTAAGCCATTTAGATACTTCATAAACAGAATTGGCGAAAGATTTTCACCTTGTCTCACAGACTTACTACACTGAAAGAAAGCGGATTGCTCTCCAGCATAACTGACACAAGATTTAATTTTATGATACATATTATATAGTATTCTAAACATGTTCATATTGATATTGTTGTCTAATAGTTTTATCTATAGGTTTATCATCCAAACATTGTCGAAAGCGTTACTAAAATCAATAAAAGCATAAAATAATTTGATCTTGTAAGTTTTAAAAATTTTAGTAACAGCGTGAAGACAACAGATATGATCTGTAGTTGAATAGCGTGGCCTGAATCCAGCTTGGTTAACTTTAAGAACATCGTTAAAATCTAGAACAGATTTTAAACGTTTACTAAAGCAGCTCAAACTCGTGATAGGGCTATAATTATCAGGTGAGCTTGGGGCTCCTTTCCCTTATATATTGGGCCGATTATTCCTTCAAGCTAAGCCATATAGGGCATGTCAGAGGTGCATTTTATATATTAGATTAATACATTTTAATTCGACGATGTTTTATTGTTCTTAAGATTTTTTTATACAATAGATAATTTCTGACCCAGTAATTTCAGAATTAAGAATTTCATCATCGTCATCTATTGTAACATTTATATCATCATCGGAATATTTTTTTCAGTTTCGTTGTCGGTATTCTTATCTTTAGGAGAAAAAAAATTTATATAATTCTTCGAGGTTAACATTATGTTTCTCCGCCCCGTATCCTATGTTACTTGGTATTTTCGAATAATCTCTTGGTTTTCTACTTATCATTTTTTGCAATTTGTTGCGTTAAACTATTTTCTTTGTTTATATAAAAAAAAATTCTATTTTCTTGCGTTCACAAGGTTTGTTCTATTTGTACGTGTTCGGTTTATGTTATATATTTTCTTGCTAGGTGATACTTTCTGCATTTTCTTCCGAACTATCTGTTATTTTTATTACAAGTGTGATTAATACTTACAACAAAACAGTTTGTAGTAGAATCGTTATATAATGAGACTATCAATGAGTACAGTTCGTTGATATAATTTTTATCGATGTTTTCTATACTAATTAGTGCACCCCGGTCTTTACTATCGCTTCAAGTTTACCAGTATCAACATTATTAATAAAATCGTGCTTTCTATTTTCTTGCCATTTTGGATTTTGTGATGATATCTTATTGTCATCAAATAAAGTTTGCATGTTTTTGCGGTAAAAAAAAAACTAATGCCAGTAATTAACAATTAGCGACCGTCAGTATAAAGTGGGTCATATTCGTGTATGCAGAAATTATTAACACATTACAGAGCGTCGATAGAGATGATAGAATAGTCAATAACAGAAGTGTTTCGGAAAGTTGCAGAACCAGTAATATCATCACTACATCTTCCATTTAATATAATAAGATTATTATTTCTACATATGCCTATCAGAATTTGTTCAGTGTTATTGGTTTCCCAGTCCAGTGTTATTCGTTTCTTAGGCAATTTATATTCTTAGGGAATTTTCGTGGTATAATTCAAAGGCTTTGTACAATCAGCACCTAAATTATAATGTTTGAGAAGGTGTTCGTCTAATTCCATATACTGATTTATGTTATAAGTTCTGACATTAAAGTCTTCCATTAAAAACACATAATTATTTGACGTACACCTATTAGTTATTTCGGATGCGAACATGTCAATTTCGTCTTGAGTATAAAATCTTTGAATCAGATGGAGGAACATACAAGACCCCAAAGTACCCGTCTTCGTCAGTCTGAAAACCAGTTTCTTCGACTTTAATCCAAAGTATTTAATCATTATCAGATTTAACGATACTTAGAAAAGGAGAAATACATTTTTTTTTACAAAAACTCCCAACCCTACGCTCTTACAGAGATAACTTTCGATTTTTATACCAACAAGTATATTCACGCAATTCAATTGTATCAAAAATGTCTAGCTTTGTTTCATAAACGACAAAAATACCATATTTTTCGATGAGTTCCCAGAAATGAGGGTAAAAGAGTTTATGTTTAAGATCGCAAACATTTAAAGATGCGCGTTAGACAGCTTTCTTTGACAGACATAGTATACCCAAGTTTTGAGTTTCATTTGACAATGATGTGGAATGAACACTACGATCGTCCTTGGAACATTCCGTGTACTCCTAAACGGTAATTGATGTACGTACATCTGAGTCATCGTCCGAATTCTCTGGTAGTTTATCCGAAGGTTCTGCAGGTTCTTTCTCGGGTGGTGTTTCTGTAGGTTTTACAGGTTCTTACGACAATATAGTTCCGAAACCATTTTCTCCAGTATCTGTGATAGTGGTGTCATCTGCTGCAAGTCATCATTGCTTTCTACAATGCTGTCTTCAGATAGGACCTCTTTGGTCAAAACTATTCCAACAACTTGTTGTCTGTCATCATTATCATCTCTAAAGTAGCTTGTTTCAGAATTTACCTCCGCGATCTATGAGGCTAGTGTGCCTTTTGACTCTTTGTCGTCTTTGATAGTTACCAAAGGACCGCGTGCAATGCTGTTGCTGCTCAGTCTGCCGCGTCTAATAATTTGATGCCAGTCGGGAAAAGCATCTTTGACTGTTTTACCATCCAGTGTTAATTTCGCAGGGAAATGAATGATAACTTTTGATAGTGGCTATTTCTTTTTCAGAACTTGTAGCTCACTAAACAACGATTTCCGAGCGTCTGTAATTTCTTGCGGATAATCGAGACTAATGCCAAACTCGGTGGCTTTCAGTTTGAAAGCATTTGATAAAACCAACATCCTGATAATCACGCAGGGCTGCCATCATTGGCCCCTGTCTCAGTTTAGCGGAAAGGGTGATGGTAATTCTGTGGGTTTATTTGTTCATATTTCTCTGCCGCTTTCCAGTACGGTGAGCTCAGTGTATGTTTTTATTTGTCGCCGAGAAAATCATGCACCACATCGAAAACAATCCTCGTTTATGACCTCTGGTAACCTCCAAAATATCATATTGTTCCGTCTTTGTCGTCCTTCAATGTCAATTGATTTATAAGCCAATGTTTGTGTCGGCCATATCACTAGCGGCACGTGTAACATGCTCCACAGCGGAGATCCGTTCGTCGGCATTTTTGTATTCTTGTAAATAAACAAAAATTGATTCTAATTTATTTTCAATACAAATAGTCTTAAAATGGTCGAGATAAATGTTGCTTACACTTGAAACATGCTAACCAGCTGATGAACCAGGTAAGCCTGTGTCTTGTCTCTTACGTTTAGAGTCTGGACGATATCCCTTTTCAGCCAGATTATGTACAATTCGTGGCTGCCGCCTCCTAACTATTGTATTCCATCCCAAAGAATCAGAATTTTGAACCATTTCCTCCGTGATGAAAGTCCAAATTAAAAGGTTATTGCAACTTACGCTCAGACAATAACAATAACCGAAGTATAAACTGAAATTTCCACTCCCGTGTTTAGACACACATCTAGTAGGAATCATTATCCTAAAAGATTAATCGAGAATTTCCATTGGTGGCCAACAAATAGCCACCAATGAGAATTATTAAAGTTCTGATCTACCCTTCGCTATCTTCGTGTCCATCAGTTTTTGCAAAAGTGAAACCGCCATGATAAGTGATAAAGTCTCAAACATACCATTAAGTCTGGAGTTATTTCCACAAAGAAATATACACTCTACTCCTCCTCTGTTTCTCCACAGGAACATTTGTCTTCAGCAGTGATGACCAGCCACCTTTCATCGGAAAAAGAATTAAGAATTGTTCTACCGATAGCTGTCTCATGGACTTAGTACTAGATACTTGTAATTACCAGGTTTTCTTAATTCGATGTTGTCAGAAATATGCATATAGTCTGCGTTGAACTGTCCTCGTGGACGCTTTCGGTTGTGCATACTGTTATGCATATCTATAATTTCTGTAAATTTTATTCATTACTGTAAATTGTAGTGATTATCTGTAGTTCAAATTTCGAACGTGCGCAGGTTCTATTTTAAAATATTAATAACGTAAAACTGCATAGGATATAGATATTTATGTACGTGTTTACGGTTACTAATAATAAAATTATTAGTAATAAGTTTACAAGTTTTAGGTTGTTTCCCATTGGACAGGTCGGTCAGGTGGGTTCTTAGAAGAATTAAATTA
This sequence comes from Megalonaias nervosa, assembly GCA_016617855.1. Taxonomy (NCBI): domain Eukaryota; kingdom Metazoa; phylum Mollusca; class Bivalvia; order Unionida; family Unionidae; genus Megalonaias; species Megalonaias nervosa. Next base: position 3,979 of record JAECUM010029281.1, on the reverse strand, counting down.
TTTCCTACTGGATGGGTTAGATCATGTGAATCCTTTTACTATGTTGGAGATTTGCGATTTGTTACATAGCACTAGTGACAAAATGTGTGCTTTGTCTCATACGCATGTATATAAGATCCTGTCGAGGATAATTTTCTCATTCTTATTTCTTGTGTTCTTGTAACATCAAGTCTGCAGACGTATTTTATGTTGTATTTATATATTTTTATAGGAAACATTTGTTTTTGAATTATTCAGTGAAATAGAAAGTGCTCTTTCGAGTATAATATCATTCTCAGACTACTATGATTTATTCAAAGGCGTTCTGGACAATGCCGTTTTGACACGTCTGGACGGTTGGCGGACCAATATATTCGTAGATCTGAAATGTATATGGTACATTTAATTCTTTTGGATATTAATATAACTTTTTTCAATGTTATTTTGGATTCAATTCATAATTCTGTAAGTTCCTCTTAAGTTTTCATTATATAACATTGATAATTAAATTGTTTGATACGTTTGAAAAAAACTTGTTAGTTTTTGCTTCTTTAAGTAAATTAGTTTATAGAGTAGTAACAATACTAATATCAACAGTCTTGATTTCTTGTAAACTGTTCCTGAAAATGAAACCATTTCATCAAGATGTTTTTCTCATACAGCGTGAGACACCCTGTTCTTATGTCTTTGTTGAGCAAATTTCGTCAAGGATCTGAATATATTAGACTTAGGTACATTGAATATTTCTGCAAGTTCCCATTGATATTTACGTCTCAGTTCTATAACCGATTCCCGTTGTTCAATAGGCAGTTCGTGTCGTTCACCATCCATTGCTATAATGGAATCTCTAAGATATTTTTTAATTTATTAAGCATTTGATTGCACATTCTCTTTATTTGCTTAATCGAATGATACAGAACTTGCCTTACATCTGCAAATGTTGAGTTAATGTCACATTTGACTGTATAATACACTATGATGTGTTGCACCTCAATGCTATAATCAAATATTCGTATTCATTGTTTGGTCCTAACATAAATGGTAATGCTGACATCTTAAATTCACATCACGTTGTAAAACTTAGTATACTCACCGAAAATGGTTTTGTAGAGAACACCGGTATTACTTGCTTCGTCCATGGTAGTGGGAATTTGATATTGCTTGTCCAGGTTGTAGAGTGTGGGGTGTAAGTCCATAAGGTAGTACGGGTATTGTCCTGCTCCTGCAGAAGCACGAATAATTTGGCAGTGCTGTCCGCAACTCTGTACCAAAAGGTCAGACAAACGGGATAAGGCAGGACAGGGGTCACCAAACCCGCCCTTTGGCCCTTGGGCGTTAAAGAGTTAAGAGGAAGGTATGCATATCTCCCCGATCCATCTATAAACAAGTTAGATTTATGAGAAAACTGTATTTATGTTTTCAGATCTGCGTAAGTATTTTTGGTATTTAAATTCGACAGTAGCAACTTTAGTTTTATTGGATTGGTGACGTGTTAGCAAAGTGGATGAAACGTTAAATTAGCGGCAGTATCAATGCCAACATACGTCAGCAAAAACAAAACTGAAAATGACAACTGGTCTTAATCTCAACACATTTCGAAAAGTTTATCAATTATAGCAAACATTGTGATTGTTTAAGGTACTAAGTTACAGTGAGAGTTGTAAAGTCACTACTGTTTAGTTTCTGACTCTATGAGGTGAAATTGTACTGCTGGAAATTTTAAAAGTTCATTACAGTCACAGATATGTTCAATACTTTTATATCTTCTGGTATTTCTTCTGCTTATCATTATTGCTTTTTAATAATTGTTTGCACAGAAGTTCTTCAAATGTTCATAAAACTCTTAGAACCCACGGGGGACCCTTCATAATTTCATAGAATTATGTGCATCTACAGCAATGTATCTATAGCTAGAGTGGATCTGTCATTAAGTTTGTTCGCATTCTCGATAACCTTCTTCTTTTGTAGCCACAAATAGTACCTACTAGCTTTTGTGTGATCTCCGTTTATCTTACTGCTCCAAACTCCAACAGACCCTGATGTTATGTTCCACTTGCTTGTGTAGTTTTTGTTTACAACATCTGAAAGGTTGCACCAGCCAGCTTCAAAGTCGCAGCTCCCAGGCAGTAAATCAGTGTCAGAATAGGCCAATGCGCATGGGTTCATGTGTGGAGCGGTTGTAGCTTTGCTAGTTGTGGTAGTGGTTGTTTGCGGAGTTGTCGGAGTTTTCGTAGTCGTTGGTATCTTGCACAGTTCACTGAGGTCATTTTTATCTACTTGACAAACAAAATAGGAGAAAATGTACTCAGAGGAAAATCTAAATTGTCAATTTGAGCTCAAAAAGTTAGCTTTAGGTGCACCTCTTCTTCAAAAAAATTTGAAGTCTTTACTGTGCAATAAAGGAGCTATTTCCCTTAAGTTATAATTAATACAGATTTCAACCAATACGCAGAAACTTTACATTAAGCGTCAAAATGGGCTAGTCTGTAAACGTCACGTGAGATATTTATTAAAGGCATTTAATTAAGTCTGTTTATAAGAAATGAGTCCTTTTGTGTCAAATACGAAAAAGATCGAACTCCCAACTCTAAGCTCATGCTGAATGTGCCATTATTATAGAAGTCGGTAACCTAGTTTATATAAGAAAATCACTTTGTTCTCTTTGAGTCTCTACCTGCACATTTCTGATGTCGGAATATGAAGTTCATGCGGTATTTTGTAGTAGTTGTCGCAAATAAGCGAGGTAGGGATGCCATAGAAATTATCTGTAATTCAGACTATTTGTTTCATTGAAGTCACTGAAATTGGTGTGTAAATCGCTCTGGAACACCGGGCCGCGTATTCTGGAAACTTTTGAGGATGCTTATAAAACTCCAGCTCAACCTCAAAGTTAGATATGATACTTCCTATTCATTAAGGTCAGAAATTTACATGCGTCTAACGTAATCATAATCAAACTTACAAGCTGTTACAATTGTAAAACTTTGAACTTGAGTTTTATGTGCAAAAGGTTTCTAGACTAAGGAGACTGTAGAGAATATGGGGCAAATAGTCCCAATATGGGGCCAATATTAACTCAGTATGGACATGCACATGTAGCTGAGAAATAAGCACATAAACAATTAATTTATTTAAACCCTGTTTGGTTTTGAAATGAGTTAAATAAATCGGAATCTGACCGATTGTAAGTGTTGATGCACCTGAACATAACAAACCACTGGTCTGCCGATATGACATACTGATTTTGGTCTTTGGAAATGGTATGCACAGATTAATGGTAAATTTGTGTGCATGATAAAAGTACGTTTACGACAAGGAATATGGTGTAAAAAAAAAAGTCCAATCCCTGGTCATGAATATAAATACGGAACATTTATTGAGGTAATAGCATCAATCAGTTCAACAGGAACGAACTTTTCCAGTACCACAGAGACTGCTAGAATCATGGATGAGCTAAAGCCAAAAAGTGAATCTGAACAATCAAACTAAGTTAATTAAAAAGATGTCTCCACAATGTACGCATGAACTCATTCAAGAACCTCGATAGTTACAATGTATGCATTAAAGAAGGATGATATTTTTGTACTTCTGAAATTCAACAATAAAAACAAACAATTGTTAACCCTAAAAGGCAGACCGAGGTGACCTATTTGAAAAGGCACTCATCTAAGAGGAATGAGGAACTATATTAACGTGATGAAAAGTACCTTGATCTTGATTCACAAACCACACGTGGGTTCAAATAGTAGTACAGATGCATATAAGTTAATTAATTACTGATTACACACACAGACACAGAAAGACACACACACACAGATATATATATATATATATATATATATATATATATATATATATATATATATATATATATATATATATATATATATATATATATACCACCATGTCGGCCAATTCTGCGCGTCGGGTAATTCTGCGCAACCATACGTCATTTCTGTAAACATTGGATCTCGTGTTATTTTGTGTCAAAAATCCATTT